>CM075998.1:1612083-1823479 GCA_038087875.1 Malacoraja senta
AGATCCTGGTCTTCAAATGAAACTTCCAATCTCAATGTTCTGGGTAGTTTGGGAAAATCTAATGAATGATTTCGCTTCAATTCATTATTGACCATAATATGATATATAAGTTTTCATCTACAATTTGAGAGGGAGATGGGAAAATCCGAAATATCAGTATTACAGTTGAACAAAGGGGACTATGGAGCCATGAGGGAGGAGCTGGCCAAAGTTGACTGGAAAGATACCCTAACAGGGATGACAGTGGAACAACAATGGCAGGTATTTCTGGGAATAATACAGAAGGTGCATGATCAGTTCATTCCAAAAAGAAAGAAAGATTCCAAGGGGAGTAAGGAGCGACCGTGGCTGACAAGGGAAGTCAGGGACAGTATATAAAAATAAAAGAGAAGTATAACATAGCAAAGATGAGAAGAAGCCAGAGGATTGGGCAACATTTAAAGAGCAACAGAAGATAACTAAAAAGGCAATACGGAGAGAAAAGATGAGGTACGAAGGTAAGCTAGCCAAGAATATAAAGGAGGATAGTAAAAGCTTCTTTAGTACGTGAAGAGGAAAAAATTAGTTAAGACCAAAGTTGGACCCTTGAAGACTGAAACACGTGAATTTATTATGGGGAACAAGGAAATGGCAGATGAGTTGAACAGGTACTTTGGATCCGTCTTCACTAAGGAAGACACAAACAATCTCCCTGATGTACTAGTGGCCAGAGGATCTAGGGTGACGGATTCACATTAGGCAGGAAATGGTGTTGGGTAGACTGATGGGACTGAAGTCTGATAAATCCCCAGGGCCTGATGGTCTGCATCCCAGGGTATTTGAGGAAGTGGCTCTAGAAATCGTGGACGCATTGGTGATCATTTTCCAATGTTCTATAGATTCAGGATCAGTTCCTGTGGATTGGAAGGTAGCTAATGTTATCCCACTTTTTAAGAAAGGCGGGAGAAAACAGGGAATTATAGACCAGTTAGCCTGACATCGATGGTGGGGAAGATGCTGGAGTCAATTATAAAAGATGAAATAGCAGCACATTGGATAGCCGTAACAGGATCAGTCTGTGTCAGCGTGGATATACGAACAGGAAATCATGCTTGACTAATCTTCTGAAATTTTTTGAGGATGTAGTTAGGAAAATGGACAAGGGAGAGCCAGCGGATGTAGTGTACCTGGACTGTCAGAAAGCATTTGATAAGGTCCCACATAGGATATTAATGGGCAAAACTAGAGCACATGGTACTGGGGGTAGGGTACTGGCATGGATAGAAAATTGGTTGGCAGACAGGCAAACGGGTCCCTTTCAGAATGGCAGGCAGTGACTAGTGGGGTACAACAAGGCTCGGTGCTATTTACAATATACATTAATGATTTAGATGAAGGGATTAAAAGTAACATTAGCAAATTTGCAGATGACACAAAGCCGGGTGGCAGTGTGAACTGTGAGGAGGATACTATGAGGATGCTGGGTGACTTGGACAGGTTCGGTGAGTGGGCAGATGCAGTCTAATGTGGGGTTATCCACTTTGGTGGCAAGAACAGGAAGGCAGATTATTATCTGAATGGTGTCAAGTTAGGAAAAGGGGAAGTACAACGAGATCTGGGTGTCCTTGTTCATCAGTCACTGAAAGCATGCAGGTACAGCAGGCAGTGAAAAAAGCTAATGGCATGTTGGCCTTCATAAGAGCAGTTGAGTATAGGAGCAAAGAGGCCCTTCTGCAGTTGTACAGGGCCCTAGTGAAACCACACCTGGAGTATTGTGTGCAGTTTTGGTCTCCAAATTTGAGGAAGGACATTCTTGCTATTGAGGGAGTGCAGCGTGGGTTCACGAGGTTAATTCCCGGGATGGCGGGACTGTCATATGTTGAAAGAATGGAGCAACTGGGCTTGTATACACTGGAATTTAGAAGGATGAGAGGGAATCTTATTGAAACATAAGATTATTAAGGGATTGGACACGCCAGAGGCAGGAAACAGGTTCCCAATGTTGGGTGAGTTCAGAACCAGGGGCCACAGTTTAAGAATAAGGGGTTGGCCTATTCTCTGGATGCTTTCAAGAGAGTTAGATAGTTCTTAAAGATAGCAGAGTCAAGGGATATGGGGGAAAGGCCGGAATTGGGTATTGATTGTGGATGATCAGCCATGATGACAGTGAATGGCGGTGCTGGCTCGAAGGGCCGAATGGCCTACTCCTGCACCTATTGTTTATTGATAACTGATTCAACAGCATTAGGATCTTTAAGGTTACTTGAGAAAGTAGACGAGGACTTGTGTTTACTCTATTCCAATAGGCATCACACATAAGCACTGGAATATCAACCTAGATTCTTCCTTTCAAATTTCTGCAGTGGAGTTGAACTCACAACCTTCTTACTCAGAGGTTAGAGCGTTACCCACTAGATCATGGCTGATCATGTACACAATATGAATCACCAGAATGGAGATCCACATGGAGCTCCTGAGGTTCAGTTCTAAAACGTTCAAGACACTTGGACAGGTACATGAATGGAAAGGTTAAGAGGGATGTGGGCCAAATGCAGGCAGATGGGACTAAAATACATGGGGCACCTTGGTCAGCATGAGCAAATTCGACCAAAGAGCCTGTTTCCATGCTGCACGACTGAGTAAATGCAATATACCACACTGCATTAAGCTGCAGAGATTGAAGTACATTTCTTCTGGTTTGCATGGTTATTCATCAGTTGGCTGGTCATAACACGGCAACTAGCTGTTACTCCATAACCTATCATGGAGATGTGTCTCAGCCAGAATATATTAAACAGTTGAAAAGTTGACAAATAAATGCCAAATTCAGCTCTCAAAAACAGTGAAAATCATTCAGGTTGATCTGCAGTTTCGATTTCCCTTCTGAAGCCACTAACAAGAAATGCAATGATTTATGTTGGCACTCCCATATTTGCAGCCGCAGCATCATTTCACATTCATTTGTTTATAAAAGTTGCATTATTTTAGAAATGGTTATTATGGGGATAAGAAATGTGTATCATTTCAATACACATTTAATAGGTGCAGCACCCTTTCTTATCAAATGTCTCATTTGAAGTGGTGGACTTAGCTTTGCCATCTGCTTTTACAGGTAACTCCTTCACTATTTAAGTCTCAACTTTAGTGAAACATTATTACTTTCAAGTTTTCAGGTCTACATCTGCAGTTAATTTTATGTTGCAACGCTTGAAACAAAAAACTTGTTTTCTATAACAGTGTGGGCACTATAGTCCTCTACCTCGCACTGCTTTTTTAAAATAAAAACAGATAGCGTTTTAGCCTCTTTTGTGGGGAAAACTTGACAGGACTTGAAGGAATCAAATCATTTTCAGGAAACATTACTATCTATACAATAGGCAGACCTTAGTTCAACTGGTCTAATTGATCCCTTAGTGTCACCTGCTTATATAACAATCGATTGTAGATGTGGGGAAGAGCCATGAAGAGGGAGGTTGAGCTATGTCAGTTCTACTTTATCACAGCAGTTTACTCAACTGTTGACCACATTGCAACAAATCCTTTCCTTGCTGTGCAATAGTTGGCATTGTAACTGGCTTCTCCTCACATACATGTCCCTTCACTTTCAAAACTAATGTCATCAACCACTTCTCAAAGGAGTCTGCATTTTTGAAAACAAATACCATCTCTATCTTCCCCATACAATTTTATGTTTGTTTCTGATGCAAATTTAGTACTCCCTCCAGAATGCCTATGCCATTCATATACCAATAAGGTCCAACCAGTTACTAACATTATGAATATCAGTGTATTGTTCTCCTCATCCTCTGCAATGCCTGTTAATTAGTCTTAGGATTGAAATTGGGTAGGGCGAGCCAGAAAATGTTAAGCGTTGTTCACTTCAGAAAAGCAGTCCCCCCTTCAAAGTATTTCCAACATTATTTTATTTCAGATTTCCAACATTGCAAAAGTTGGCTTTTAAATCATAGGATTCGCCTCGCTTAGTTCTATTCTCACCTACCCACGGTAAGAGCGTCTACAGAAGTAACTTTCCATCTTCTCAACATTTTGCAGCCTTAACATTCAATTCAACCAATCGTCTGGGCTTGTATGTTCTTCATCACAACATACAAGTTAATCCATCTCTGCCTCTGAAACTTCCATATCATTTCCTGACTTCATTATTCATGGCTGATTTCCCATTCTCCATAGAAAGTAAATCAGCTTATCCAAACTCTATGGTCTTGATTCCTAATCAGCACTTTTTCTAATACACCCTCTAAATGCTTTATGAAATTTTTGAATGCCAATATATCATTAAAAGTTTTCGAGACGGATGGATGGGTTTTACAATGTTGTATGGACTCCTGATGGTCAGTCTTTGTGATTAATTGGGGCATTGAGGGGTAGAATGGCAGTGGCAAAGCAAATCATTCAGATCAAAGAACTAAAGGTCATCAAGGAGGATGCAGAGATGGAGCGGGTCAGAAACATTTTATAAACAAGGACAGTGATCATAAATGAGAAAGGCCCAGCATAGAAGATAATGGAAGAGAACGCAAGCAACAATGTGCACGGTGGGCCAAAGAAAAAATGGAGGTCTAGAGGTAAAGTACAGATAGAGTGGAGAACAGGTATTATGGACAGATCTGAACTAAGTTGCACATGTGGAAGTATTAATATAGAACAGTTGAGCCTAGCTGAAGAATTCATATCTTGTTTGTATCTATATATATTTGTACCTACATTTGCGCAAAAATGGTACATGATAGCGCGACAATTTTAGGCCCACCTTACTCACCATTGTCCTGGGATGCCCAGTAGCAATTTTCGTTCAGATTGATGAATGAACGATTAATTTATTGGCCAAGTATGTTCACATACAACAAATTTGCCTTGTTATATTTTACGTTGTTGACATTTATTTTACAATTTATTGATATTTAAAACGTAACTTAAAACAGCGCCCCCCCCCACTTGCCACCCGCAGCTGCGCAGTTGGGGGAGGGTTCCGTGCGCGTCACAATCAGCCACGCCAGCGCAGTTGGGCCCTTTTCGGATTTTCAGATCGCCATCTCTTTTCCCCCTTTCGCCTGTACTTGTCTGCCCTCACAAGCAAGCAAGTTTATTTATATAGCACATTTCATCAACAAGACAATTCAAAGTGCTTTACACGAAGCATTTAAAAAGCAATCATAAGCAATTAAGAACAATCATTAAAAAGAATAGAAAATAAAACAAGCTAAAATAGAATGAGACAAGTATAAAATACAAGAACAAAAGTTACAATGCAGTGTAAGAAATGAATAATTACTTAATTCAATTAAAAGCAGTGCCAAACAGAAAAGACTTCAGCCCCAATTTAAAAGAACTGAGAGTTGGAGCGGACCTGCATTTTTCTGGAAGTTTGTTCCATATATGTGGTGCATAAAAACTAAACGCTGCTTCTCCATGTTTAGTTCTGACTCTGGGGACAGAAAGCAGACCTGTCCCAGACAACTCGAGGTCTGGATGGTTTATAATGTACATCAGAAATATATTTTGGCCCTAGACCATTCAGTGCTTTATGGACCAACAGTAATATTTTGAAATCAATTATTTGGCAGAGTGGAAGCCAGTGTAAAGACCACAACACTGGAGTGATATGATCCACTTTCTTGGTCTTAGAGAGGACTCGAGCAGCAGTGCTCTGAATCAGCTGCAGCTGTCTAATCGATTTTTTAGGGAGACCTGTGAAGACAGCATTACAGTAGTCAAGTCTACTGAAGATAAATGCATGGACAAGTTTTTTCCAAATCCTGCTAAACCATAAGTCCTTTAACCCTTGATATATTCTTAAGGTGATAGTAGGCTGACTTTGTAATTGTCTTAAAGTGGCTGTTGAAATTCAGGTCTGAGTCCATGAATACACCGAGTTCTGGCTTTGTCCATGGTTTTTAACATTGCCAATTGAAGCCGAGCACTGACTTTTAATCGTTCCTCTTTGGCTCCAAAAACTACCTGTTTTGTCTTCATTAAATTGAAGAATGTTTTGGCACATCCAATCGTTGATTTGTTCAATGCACATACTCAGTATTCGTATTGGACCATAGCCCCCTGGTGATATGGTTATGTCAATTTGTGTGTCGTCTGCATAATTCTGGTAACTTATTTTGTTGTTTTCCATAATCTGACCCATCGGCTCCACGGGTAAGTTTTGTTCTATTTTACAAACGCCTCCATGGGTCCTCCCTTCACTTTACTGATGTTAGCTTAAGTTCTGCCCCCCCCCCCCCCCCCCCGGGCCATGTGCTGGGGTTGGAGCCGGTGCAAGGATAATGGAGGGGAAGAGGGGGCTGAAGAGGGAGAGGCCGCACCGGAGACCCCACGGCCTGGGAGCTGGGGCGCTGCTGCTCCGGGCCCACGGGGAGGGAGGAGTGGGACTCAGGGTAAGGACTAGGCTGCAGCCTTGGCCTCACCCTCCCCTTCCCCAGGCCGCTCTGCCCGTCCCCCCTTCCCACCTGACAGCCCCCGCCTCAGGTACAACTTCATCATCAACGTGCTGGAGAAAACGGGGCCGGTGGTGGTTTCCATCGAGATCCTGGGAAGGCGAGAAGAGGGTGGGGGGATTGAGGGAGTAGCGAGGGAGAGGGAGGGGAAAGTGGGGGAGGTGAGGAGGGAGAGTGGGGGGGGGGGGTGGGATAGCGGGGAGGTGAGTGGGGGGGGGGAGGGATTATGGAGGGATGGAGTTACTGAGGGTAGGGGAAAGGAGAGGGAGAGGTGAAGCAGGGAGTGGGGGAGGGCAGGAGAGGGGAAAGAAGAGGGAGGGTGAAGAGGAAGGGGAAGGAGTATGCGAGGTAATCGAGGAGGGGAGGGAGGGGGTGAGCGGAGGAAGCAGAGGAGGGTTGGTGGGGAGTGGGAGGATAATGGAGGGGAAGAGGGGGCTGAAGAGGGAGAGCGAGATGCATTCACATTGATCTTATATTTTACAAGTTATTGCCATTTTAAACTTTTAAAACGTCGCAGGCGCGCTCCCACTTGCCATCCGCGCCTGCAGTTGGGGAGGGTTGCCGTGACTCGCGTCACAGCAGGGATCTCTGAAGTCACAACGAGAACCTGTCAGCCGCGACTGTGCAGTTGGGAGCTATGGATGAGTGATGGAATATTGCGTTGTACTTGCCTCCACGTGTAGGTTTTCTTCCATTTTACAAGCGCCTCCATGGGGCCTCTATTCACTTTAACTTAATTTCTGCCGTCAACAGCACAACTTTGAACGCGGCAGTCATACCTGCGCAGTTGGGGGAGGCCAGTCAGCCGCGACACAATTGAAAATGGCGCTTGTAACGAGGCAGTGACGCAAAATGGTGCCATCGCCCCTTCCGCAGGTGCGCTGTTGGGGAAGCCTTGCCGGGCCAGGATCGGCATTTTTACTGAACATTGTGTCGTCTATGGGCGAGTGGTGGAATATTGCGTTGGGGAACGGGGACCCAACGGGTCCGCGCTCCCATCTAGTATTAATAGACAATTTTGTGCTTTTTGGAATTTTTCTAACAAAATCAGAAATACGTCTAACGGCATCTGATACCAGACATTTAACATTAGCTCTATGAAATGGATATGGTTAGGCAATTTTATTAATTGGACTAAAATAACTCAAACCAATAAATAGGAAAATTAAATCAAACGAGGGTACTAAGATTAACTTCTCTTCAGAAAATATGTTAAAAAGGCCTTCTAAAGTTGATGAGAAAATAATGCCTTTTAGAGAAATGAATGTCAAACTGCTTTGGCCAATGTGGGACTCTAATCTAATGTCAATATGGAGTAAACTTAATGACAAAATTAACAGTTTTAAGTAGTTACCTTTGATTCCTGCCCCATGGCAGGGAACAAATAATCTTTATTCAGACTATAGAAGGAAGTATGCCACAAGTATCAGTGCCAGGACCACCCATTCAAAATTCACACAAATAATATGGGATTTGGAAATCTGAATAACCTGTAGCTTTCACAGATAGGAATATGCTATACATACCCGATCTTCCCTATGCGACTCACTACCTTTAGCATGAGGTAGACAACATTGGAAAAAAAAAGCAGCTAAATGGCAATTGAACCTCTGGCATATTGAGGGAAAAGCAGAAGTGTCAGCTCATAGACAAGAAACTGAATGGGCAGAAGAGGAGACGGATACAGGTGATGAGATTGTTACAAGCAGCAACAGGACAGCAAAATAATTTTAAAATATTATCAATGCATTTTCTGGATTCAAAAGTAATGGTCAGGCACAGTTCTGAGCCTCAACTATAGAAAAAAAATTAAAATACCAATAAAAATGTACAATGTCAGTACCAGAAAATGGAAACTTTAAAATGGCACAACTATGCTCAATTTGGGCAGTGTAGATGTACAGCGAGCAAAAACCGCAAAGGCCATAAATAGAGTACATTTAGTTCAATACAGAAATATGGATCTCATGAGCACAGATATGGTTGAGAGAAATAGTTTATGTTTTTCCAAAAGGAAGTCAGAATATACTAGAGGCTTGAAAATTTGCTGAAAGATTGAGATGGAATGAGAGTTGACCCACAAGGATAGGCCATAAACATTAGCTTAATCAATCATACCCAGCACCTAAAATAAAATTTACGACAGACCTGGCACCCAATAAGTTAATGCGACTTAGATAACAGTATATATGAACTTGCGCCCAAGTGCTAAGAGGTTAAAAACTCTACCCAACTACCTTGCCAGATATTTATCAAGCAACATCCATACCTTAAGATATGTTGGAAAAATAAGACAAGCTGTCTTTTGATAAACCTGTCAGACAAGATTTCCAAATATACTTAAAACCATTTTATCATGGAAAATTGTAAGAATTACCATAACTCCAGTTTCTAAATTGTAATTATCATGTTTGTTAAATATAAGCGATCACATTTGCTGCCAATTCCGCAAGTTCAGCTGTGATGCTTAGCTCCAAGTTTGTTAATCTTAGCAATGGTAAAAAAATTGCTGCCCAAATTGTGACTGCATCCCACCTCATGAGGAAAGACAAGATTTCCACTCCTTCCCACGAAATTCCACTGGAAATGTAAATGTGGAGGACATGGATAAGATCATTATGTTGCGAATTGTTTGCACCAAATGACAGGAGGCAATTTCAATAAAAATTAAGTCTTACTTTCCATATTCCAAATCAACCGGCACAACCTATATTTCAATAAACAGGACTCATCACACTCTTCCAGTTAAAAAAAAAAACAGTCCAATTCAACAACTCACCTGCTTTTATTCCATGCCTTTTCCAAGATATGCACTTCCTGAACATCTCCCCATGATTTCATTTTTTACTAAATCATGGACACTTCCACAATTCCCAGCTGATGAATAGTACAAATTAACAGTTCCATCAAAAGGAGTTGTCTCTGCCCAATTTTCAGAACAATTTTTGGGAAGTTATTTGACTTTGGCCCAATTGAATTTATAATTTGTCTCAGAAGTGAAGTGTTTTCTCACTGCATCATCTGGTCCCCAAAAAGTCAATCTACTGAAGTTTTTACACAAGGAATATGAAACAATACACAAATGAAAATGTGTTTTATTGTTATACATTCAACAGACTTTCATAGAAATGAAGGTGAACACATTTCTTGTTTTAAAAGGTCTACAATGAAACAAGTACACTTAGTTTAGGACTGTATAGGTTATGTTGTCCTGGAGGTCTGCATCAGTCGAACGATTAACAATGGAGGGGAAAAAACACTACATGTAATCGCTTAGAAAAGCATTAACCATAGCAAAGAACTATGTAGTAATCAATATATACACATTATACAAGTACTGTACCATTAAACCTTTCCTGCACATAAGGTGAAACTATAGTTGGTTTCTCATTTTACAGGCATAACCAAATAGCAACCGAAGTGTTCATTACTCCATTTTAATAATCACTTTGCTGCAAAGTCCAATGTATGAAACAGTGTGTTTTGGTAGTACAGCAATAAATCAAAAACATCAAATCCTGAAAGAATTTTTTTTAAACCAATTACCAAGACCAGTAGAGGAAACCAGAATTCAAATTGACGGGAAAAAAATGCAGTTCAGATTACTAGCAGGTACAATGAGAACACTATTGCAATACTGCAAGATAGTCTCATTTGTATGGAATATCAATAATTTCCAAATGCATAGACCTCTGTAGTTCCGCTGAACCCTTCACAATTCCCTCGCACATTGAAAAAAGTGTAGCCAATTATGATTGGGTCAGTGTTAAGTCATAAAGAAACAATCTCACTATGGTACTACTCCAAGAATCAGGACTGCTTTGTTTTTTCCAAATCTTTTAAACTTCTTGTAGTGTACACATTTCTCACCTGGAAGTTTTAATCAGGAAAAAAGGGTATTGTTTGTGACATTCTGGTTCATTTTACTGGCAAGGGCCAACAATAATTGATGACTACCAATAAAGTAGTAACTGCTCCTACCCTGCTCCCAGCGAACTGCAGCTTGTATATTTCCCAAAGATTTAGGTATGCAGGTTGGAGAAGAAAAAGTTAACTGTTAAAATGCGGACCCAAGGTTTAATTTATAAAAAACTAAACTCATGTAGTAGTCAAATATCAGAACATAGGACAGATGAATGCCAGAATCCTAAACCACTGATGCCAAATATGACTATAAATAGCATCAACATTTCAGTGCAAGGATTTAAAACAAAATAGCAAGTGATACTTCGTGCACTGTGATTTTAGGAACTGAAAGAGGCTGTACAATCAACTTGAAAGCAGATTCCTGTCAAAATATCCTGCTGCAGCAAATCATTACCGACTTGAATATAGTCTTTTTTGCAGGCTTGACGAAGAGGAAAATTTATCTTGTCCACCTATTCCAAACAGGATTCCACTGTACACTGAACTATGATGCACCATTTACCAGTTATGTAATTAATATTTATGAATTGCACTCCTGGATTAGAAGAAATAAATTCCAAAAGTATGTGGCAACTGCAATATTAGCTGCTTGATATCCATCAACACTAATACCTGGTGGTAGTATACCAAATTGAATTTCACAATCCTATATCCCCTCAGCTTGAGAAGGCATGTAATGGGGATGGAAATGTGGACAAGGGAAATCCAAAGTACTGGGAGTTTGTCTGTCCACTATTCGCAGCTGAACCCATTGTAAGAAGACCAGTGCTTCTTCAAACAGGAAGAGTGAAGAGAATCAAGATAATTTTGCAGACTTCATTTTCTGCAATCAACTGCAGGTTGATCAGGAGTTTGACATTTGGAATCAAATTGTGCCCCCACCCAAAAGGAACAGTAGAGCAAAAAGATAAATTAGAAATTATGCACAATGGCTGGAAAATTACTAAAAACAGGCAGGATTCTCTGTTCACCCGAGGCCAATGAAAACATGGCAACTAATATCTACACTCATTCAACTATTTTAAATTTGAGATTTAAAGTAGAAAGCAGATCAAGAAAAGTAGCAGGAAAAAACGATGACGTGCCATGCAGTGGTCCTGGGTTCCCACAAATGCAAAACAAAAAGTTACAATACAGATTTCCAAAGACCAAAAGGCCCACCGACCCAACAATACCCACTATACACAGCATCAAAAATGTCTTGCTTCCTGTGGCTTTAGCAAAATTAAGTCAGCTGGCTGACAAATGGTCGACTTAGTTTTCACAAACCTCAGTCACATGGAGAACAGATACATGGAGGAGGCAGCTACGCATTCAATGAAATGAGTGTATTAATGGCTGTATTCCAGATTTAGATGGAAAATAAATCAGGTCAGAAAATTTTATCCAGAATTATAAAGCCTTCAACTCCCAAGACTATTGTAGTTTGCAATATATACCAAGGCATCTCACAATACAAACATACCCTGGAAAACTTTACAGTAGAGGTGGCTCAATTAGTGGCTAATTTTGCCACTTAATTCGCATCCATTTCTGCCACTATGCTTTGCCAACGCCAAATCTAGCACATGTCTAAATCTTGCAACGCAGGTTTCCAGAGAAGTAAAATGTGCAAATCAGTGAGGTGTCAAGATACTCACAAATCTGTGCGCAATTGGCCGTAACCAAGTCCATGGACAGAGAATTTTCCAATGTCACTTAGAAACATCATACAGGATTAGAACTTCCTCCTGCATTTTAGTCAAATATTTTCACAATTCTCCCATTACTGTTTTTTTTTAATATCAGGAATATGGGTGGAGAAAACATTAAATTATTCTAAATGACAAGTGTTCATAATCTTGAATCTACATATAATCAAGAAAAGCAGAATTTTTGATACTGTGCGCTTCACCAATGTTAGAAATGGAACAGCAACTTAATCATTCTCCCCTGTCCACCCTAAATTCCTTCCGCCCACACCACCATTTATAAATTCTAGACAGTGGTACTATAAACCCTTGTTATAACGGACCATGGGGGGTGGGAAAGATGGTAGCAGCCGGGAAGACGGTGGGTTCTGGCGCCGGAAGCCCAGCCTGGAAGCAGCCACGGGTAATGTTGGCAGCCTAGCCTGGCAATAAAGGTCAGTAGGTCCGTCCACTATAACCGAAATCAGTTATAAAAAAAGTCCATAAAAACAAGGGATTATTGTACTGTAAAACTACCTTCTATCAATTGGGCCTGGGGCCTTATCGGTCAATTTGCATCTGTAAAGCAGAGTCCCAGCACAACCTCCTCAGATCTGACAAACTACATAGCTTTCTTTTATTAGTATACTGAAATGATAAAACAAATATTTAAAGGAGCTGAGTCGCACCTCTCTCAGGTGATCAACTCCATGTTACAGGGTGGTGAATCTCCCAGCTGTTGCAGTGGGTGTGGGGGTCATAGCTGTCATTGAGGTCATGGAGGTCATGGGGGTCATGGGAGTCATCATTCCCATCTTCACTCGGTTGCGGAGATTTGCATTCTGCTCCAGTAGGAGGTCATTGGTAGCCATCAGGTTTGACACCTGTTTTTGGAGATCCTCAACGCGCTTTTGGAGCATGAGATTCTCTGCCTTCAGAAACCGGTAGTCAGGTGCGCCTGGACTCGGCATTCCGTAGTCGTATACTTCAAACTGAATGCCCTCCTTCCTCCGCCTCTTCATGTGCGCGTCGTAGCCATCGTAATGGTCAGTGTCATAACCTCTGGTGTAGAGGTCATCAAAGCGATCATATCTGTGTGCCAAGGGGGAAAACACTTGGCTGTGCGCCATACCTTGGTTTTCAAAACCATACTCGTCGCGCTTTACGTGCTGGAATTTACATTTGGGCCCTCTTTGACAGTCACCCTTTTGATAGTCGTGGCAGATCGGAATCTCACCTTTATTAACGGGTAGATCGGAAGATAAAAGGCCAAGGGTGGACATCTCATTAGCGTCTGGGTGGCGGAACTTGCAGCGCTTACCGCGGTTGCAGACGTTGCGCAGGAAGTCACGGCAAATATCATCTGTACTGGGGCCAGCCTCCTCGGTGCCGTTATCTGGCATTTTTATAGATTATTTCTGCGCTGTTTAGCCAAGGCACTACGCAAGCAACTGCAAAAGAAAAAAAAGGCAGGTCTTTACAGAGAAAGAGCGATCGCTTACAAACTAACTGCTGCGCATTCTATAAAACACTGGAATTAGTGGCCGGGGTAGCAAGATTAAGTGGCAGTTAGCAGGGAGGTCTGTGCAATATCTTTGCTTGCACAAGGAAAAAAAGTCACTGGTGAATGTTAAATCCACAAGTGATGTGCGCGCAAAAGTTATCTGCATTTTCAGGTTTATAAAGTTTTCCAACTCCAGAACAGATCACATCCTGATGTGCCATCAGAACTTCTTTAAAAAATGTGCACAAAATGTGTACTGATATTTATGGAAAAAAATTCAGTATCATGATCTCCAAACAGTGCCAGCCTAACTCATATGGCAGTGTTCCACACGCATTATCAGCTTTAGCCTAGAAAGCACACAACTTCACTGAAAAAAAATTTGAAGCCCCTTGTCCATACTTCCACAGGTAGCAGACAATTTATTGGAAACAACACCAACAAGCCCATTCCCAACATTTTTTCCCCTTTAAAGTACTTACACAGCAGAACAATATATATTGTACAACTAGCCTTGTTAAACCAGTACTCATTTCAATTACAAAGGAAAGATTTCATCTGCACAAAACCTCTCCAATCAGGGGCTCACTACAGAGTTGCCCTGAAATAACTGGCACCATGGAAATCAGCAGGTGGTGTGAACATAAGTCTGTGACTTCAAATGTGAAGACAAGCTCAAGCAAGTTACTCCAGGTAGCTCCATGCAAATTACAGTATGCCAAACCACTTTTGTTTCAATTTTTGCACACTTGGCTTTCCTTTCATTTAACTTTGCACACTATTTTCTTCCATAAGGCAGGGCATTATTAATTACTAACAATGCAAAAATAAGAAATTGTACTTGTACAAAGTATGTGACCACTTCTGTACTTGCCATCCGAGTTATAGAAATTTAACACTTCCTGGATTGCACGCATCCAATAACTACCACGTTTTCAATGCTACCAGAACACTAGGCCTCTACTTTCTTCGTCAAGAAACACCTCAAACCACGTGAACACAAAATCCAAGTCCTCATTCAGAAAGTGTAAACTGTAATAATCAGACCTAGTCAAACGGCCAAAATAAAGAGGCAGAGCCATTTAGAATACTCTCCACTGCCTTCGACGTGCACGAATATCCAGACGCACGTACCCTCCTGGCACTCCAACTGCAGTAACTGATCACAAAGAGTAGCAATTCTTGCCCTTCGTGCAAGACTAAACATATCCAAAAACATTTTTGAAAACTATTTAAGTACAAACATTAAAAAAAAACGTTTTCGCTACCCCTCCCCCACATAACGGCTTGTTGTACCGTACATACCACGCAACGAGATAACGGGCAGTATTTGTAGGTGGTTTTCATCTTTTATCGTCGATCTATATATCTAAGCATGTGCTTTGATGAACACAGACTCGGTCGCTCCAGATTGTAGCTGTGAGAAGCAGCAGGAACCTCACTATCGCCTTGCTTGGATTTAAGGCCGCAATGGCGCCTTTAGGCCTCGACTTCCTGTTACAATTAAAACGCCTCCCGGCCGCAGACAAATGCGGACTCTCTCCGCACAACGTTTGCACATTCAAATCGAGAATGCCACGGGTACATTAAAGTGCATGAAAACTCACAAACCAGGGCTGGGATACCTATACAGTTCGGCTCGGCTTCTTCCCTCACAGCTCCGACACAAAGAGGCTCTACGCAGGTCCTCCCAGTAAAGGGTAACTTCGTGACTGGTCCTCCGAGCCAAGAGGAAACCCCGGTCCCCTGCCGCCCGCCGGCTGAAGGCAACACCAACACCTTTGACGGCAGACACAGTGAAAAAGCCTGGCATTGCCTGGCAATACCAAAGAAATGATAAACAGCAAACCTTAATGAAGTTTGGATCGGTCATTTAAAAATGCATCGTTTGAGAAAAATGCATTATTTTCTATGTGGCCTTCCAATAACATTTTAAATCAGTGAACCCCCTTTAGATTAAATCTAGAGTGCAGATGTATTCTAACCATAACCAATCCTTCCACATTTTAAACAGGAAAATGCAAGCACTGAAGTTTATTTAAACATCGTTTTCAACAGCCCAAGTTAAAATGGGCGAGTGTTTCAATTGGAATCAATATTACCAACAATCCGTCGTGGACCAACCACAATGAGCCAATAGCCAAGAAGCCACACCAACTTCATCAGGAGACCGAGAAAATTCAGTACATCACCAATGTCTCTTACAAACTTCTACAGATGCACCATAGAACGCATACTGTCAGGTCGCATCACAATTTGGTTTGGGAACAACTCTGTCCACGACCGCAAGAGTTGTGGATGTAGCCCAGTTCATCACAAGCGATCCAACATTATCACAGACTTGTCCCACCTTGGTCATTCCTTCTCCCTGCTCCCGTCGGGCAGAAGATAGAGAAGCTTGAAAATGTGCAACACCAGACTCGGGAACAGATTCTACCCTTCTGTTATCAGGCTTCTGAATGGTCCTTCCATAAGCTGGGGTACAATTCACCACTACCCCATGGCAGACACTGGACTTTGTCTATGGAACTGCACTACAATGTTAAGAACTACAGAAACAAAATCCTTTGGTACCCCAGTCTTCCAAATGTACGTCAACTATGTATTCATTCCATTTAGTCATTCCATCCTTTCACCATCTTCAAAATACAGAATTACGTCTTAAATGTATATTCACCTTCTTATCTAAGCATACAATTTTCTACCCTCTAAGTTTTATGACATACTGCATCCTAATCAGCACCACCTAGTGTCGCTGTGTGCAATGGATCCCAGATTAGCAACATCTTTACCATATATTTATAATTTGTGTTTTCAAATTCCTCCATAGACTCCCCTCCCCTCCCCTCCCCTCCCCTCCCCTCCCCTCCCCTCCCCTCCCCTCTCTCTGTATCAGTCCCAAACCCTCAGGTTTTTGAACACTTCTCACTTTGGTCTCCTGCTTTCCCTAGAATTTAATTGGTCAACCAAATGCAGCCATGCTTACCTTCAATCACTGAGGTCCCATGCTTTGGAAGTTCCCCAAAATTTTCAATCCACCAAACTTGTAGTTCTGACAAAATTTTACAGTATTTATTTTAATATCCTCCCAGTTGGCCTGGCATCAATTCTTATAAACTGTCTCATGAGCCAGCAATCTCAATTTCATCTCAGGGAAGCAATCCAAAATATAATTCTCTGGATAGAAGGAATGGGTGACATTTCGGGTCGAGACCCTCCTTCAGACTGAGCAAGTCTGAAGGAGGGTCTCGACCCAAAATGTCACCCATTCCTTCTACCCAAAGATGCTGCCTGTCCCGCTGAGTTACTCCACATTTAGTGTCTTATCTTCGGTTTAAACCAGCATCTGCAGTTCCTTCCTACAAGGAAATGCAGATGCTGGTTCACAAAAAAACAACACAAAGTAACTCAGGGGGTCAGGCAGCATCTGTGGAGAACGTGGATAGGTGATGTTTCGTGACCCTTCTTCAGACAAAGGAAGGGTCTGAGGAAGGGTCCCAACCAGAAACGTCTGTTCATGTTCTCCAGAGATGCTGCCTGACCTATTGAATTACTCCAGCACTTTATTTCACAGAGAATACCCATGATTATTCACAGGTTGACATCAAATTATGAAATAGTCATAATGGCCATTTGAAGTGTTTGGCACCAATATCTCTATCCATTTTCTCAAGATGCTGCCCGAACCACTGAGTTATTACAGCACGATGTCCTTTTTTGTAAGCCAACATCTGCAGTTCCTTGTTTCTACTCTCTTATCATAATGCCGTGCCTTATTACAATCGAATATAATACGGGTATGTCTGCTACAATACTCAGACCTCATTATCCACTGATTTGCTATTGATGACCTTTCATCAACCAAAACCATTTACTTGATGTTTATTTAAGACTGGCAGCATTTGCAGATTTTGATTTACTTGTTTCATTAAAAGGATTGGAAAAGGGTAGGGATAATTCAGACATCAGAAAAGCTGATACAAACAGAATACCGGAAGAACTCAGCATCTGTGGAGGCAAAAGATTTAAATCGACATTTCAGATTGAGACCTTGCATCAGGACTGAGGGAAAACTGGAAATATTGTCAATATAGGGGGGGGGGGGGGGTGATGATAGAGGCTAGTGGGTGATAAGTGGAACCAGACTGGGAATGAATGGGGCAGGTGGCACCAGATGGGATAGAGGCTTGATAGGTGATTGATTAAGTCAGATGGGGACTGGGTGAGGAATGGTCAAGATTATAAATACAATCTCCTTACTTCTCTTTTCTTTTTCTTCTCTTTTCTTCTTTTACTCTTTTTCTTCTATTTTCTATTTCTTAACTTTCTTCTTTCACTCTCTATTTTTCTTTTTCACACACCATATATCTCACATTTTTCTATTCTTCATTATCTAATTTCTTTTTCTTTTTCTTCTTTATTACAAAATTAAAAAAATAAGAAGCTGTACATAAAATGTATTATGAAAATATGATTGTATACAATTGTACTTACTTCTAATAAAAATAAATAATAATAAAATTTAAAAAAAGTCAAGATGGGGAAGGGAACGATGGAACCAGGGAGGGATAAACACTGCTTGCTTTTCTTTAAAACTCCTTTCCAACACAACTTACTCGTTGAAAAAACTTAAATATCCCATTCTGGGTGGGCATACGTCGTTAATTTTGCGAGAGAGGATGAAATCAAGATTCCAGCATCTGCAGCTTCTTGTATCTCCATTGAGTACTCTGAACCTCGTCTCAATAAAAAAAAACTCCAGGTCTGTGGCACCCAGGATGGAGGAGCGCACAAATCGTGAAGCGAGGAGTAACACGGCGAGGACAAGAGCTGAAGCACCTTCGATTTTTGGAAGCTGCGGTGTTCAGAGCGCATACAATTTACAGCGCCAGGGAAAGACAACGGCTCTGGATCTTACTTCCAAGCAGCCTCCACTAGTGCGCAAATTAATCGTGCTTTGAAAACAATTGATAAAATGAACTCGGGGCCTCATCAATACCAAGGTCTGGAGGAGAGAGGAATATTTTAAGGAAGGCTAATTTATCCGCCGATTAGGCGCAATACCTTCAGGCGCCATTTTGTAACTAAGGCGCAGAAAAATGCGGCTCGAAAAGCCGGATTTAAAATGGCGCCCCCGCGTTACCCCCCCTCCTCCCTCAATTAAACAAGGAATTAGACCGTGCGACGCTGGAAAGAATGGGACGTGAACGACTCAAAGGAAATGACAAGATGACCAGCTTTCCCCATTCGCGATCGAGCGTGTCTTCCAAATAACTCGATATAACGAACTGAAATCATAAAACTCTGAAACTGAACTATTACAGGAATACTATACTGAATACCAAAGCAAAGCAAAAGTAGTAGAGTCAGAGCCAAAGGCATTATTTCAGCAAACATGAAGGTAGACAAAAAATGCTGGAAAAACTCAGCGTGTGAGGCAGCATTTAGGAATAGGAGACGTTTCGGGTCGAGACCCCAGGTGAAGAAGGGTCTCTGCCCTTTAAGAATAAGGAGTAAGCCATTTAGAACGGAGATGAGGAAACACTTTTGCTCACAGAGTGGCGAGTCTGGAATTCTCTACCTCAGAGGGTGGTGGAGGCCGGTTCTCTGGATGCTTTCAAGAGAGAGCTAGATAGGGCTCTTAAAAATAGCGGAGTCAGATGATATGGGGAGAAGGCAGGAACGGGGTACTGATTGTGGATGATCAGCCATGATCACAGTGAATGGCGGTGCTGGCATGAAGGGCCGAATGGCCTACTCCTGCACCTGTTGTCTATTGACCCGAAACGTTGCCTATTCCTTCTGTCCACAGCTGCTGCCTCACCCGCTGAGTTTTTCCAGCATTTTTTGCCCACCTTCGATTTTTCCAGCATCTACAGTTCTTTCCAAAACATTTCAGCAAACACCCTACTTTTTAAAAGTCTGAAGAAGGGTCTCGACCTGAAACGTCACCCATTCCTTCTCTCCAGAGATGCTGCCTGACCTGCTGAGTTACTCCAGTATTTTGTGTCTATATACTTTTTAAATAGTTGGCCAAGCATCTGATGGACAGTGACTTAATATATTTGAGAATTTAAATCAAACTGAAAATTTTTCTCAGTTTAATTGCTATTTGATGGATTATAGAAAGGATCATTTTCAAAGGTCATATTCCACTGAAATCAAAGGAAGTGATGTGGTCAAAACTAAGGCGTGAATATTATTAAACCACCCATATATGCCACTTGAAATGTGCTGATATCTGACGATACAGTGCAGGGTTTCTTCAAACAGATTCATGGAAAGTGCTTTCAAATAATTACAAGTTTAACAAAGCCGATGTGTATTTCACATTGGCTAGTGTATAAATAACATGCACTTAATTGCAAGGAGCTTTTAATATATTAATATCCTAAAACACTCAGGAGTGTTGACATGTGACAGCCAAGGTCCAGTGGAAGGATATTTGGAATGAATTAAAATCATGCCGATGAAGTAGTTGAGGGTGGGAAGTCGAGTTTGAGACAACGTAGCTAGAAGTTCTAAAGCAATATGGCCAAAAAGCAGGCAAATGTGAGCAGCTTGGCATGGGCAAGTTGCGCCAAAGGGCCCGTCTCCATGCTGTATGACCCTATGATTTAAGGGGCCATTCTTTGGAAAGTGAACCAAATTTCACTCACATGACCAGAAGTAATCACATAAAGTAATACATTAAAAAATTATTGTAAGAGATTAATCTTATTCATTGCTATTTTCCTACCTACAGAACTATAATGCATATCTGCTAAATTTATGAACATTCTAGCTTTTAAAATTCAGAGTTTATAAGATAAAACTGAGTAATGAAAAAAATGCTTCCGTGTGAGCACACACGTGACCAGTCATATTTGACCTCTGACCCTAAACAAACATCGTCAGCATAACATAAAGATTTCTCTTAATAAACCAAAAAAAAATATGGATCATATATGCAGTACAAAATACACCGGTAATGCTTTCAGAATTAGAAGAGATGTATGCCACAATTTTTCATATTTTTGGTCACACGTCAATTAGTCCCGTGTGTGACCAAAAATATGAAAAATTGTGGAATACATCTCTAGTGGAGCAAAGAAAATCAGGGATCAGGACCAGAACTGAAGGAATGCAGAGAATTGAGAGGGCTGCAAGAGGTTAGAGCTAAGGAAGAGCATGACAATAAAAAAATGTAAATAAAACAATGAAAATTTCAAAGCCGAGATGTTGCCTGACCAAACCAATGCAAGTTAACAGGCACGGGAGGAATATGTAATTAGAATGATGTGAGGTAGGTTTTGATAAAGGGAAAGCAACAGCTATTGAAGGAATGTTATGTCCCAAATGCAAGAGGTGCAGATTTCTAGGTACGTTTTGTTTGTTTAATTAATTGTTTACACCCCCCAAAACACCCAAATTTGCCGCTGAATTAACCAGAATTGTAAATAAAGGAAAATGGAATAAGCTTAGATAACTTACAAGAGCAAAGGTAGGCAAAAATGCTGGAGAAACTCAGCGGGTGAGGCAGCATCTATGGAGCGAAGGTTTCGGGTCGAAGAGCAATATGGAATTTCATGATTCTGAGACTTTTGCGTGGTTTAACAGGATGAGATTCCTCAAAAGATGGATAGTAATAATTTGCAAATACATTTCCACTGAGCAAAGGGATGCATTTGTTTATTGTTCATAAATGGTGCATCTATTTGTGTATTACTGCATGACTTTTTATGTCGTCATTGAACTACATGTAGTTTGCTGAACAGGGTAGTCACGGTGGTGCAGCGGTAGAGATCTTACAACGAATGCTGCGCTGGAGATCCGGGTTGAGTTGGAAAGAAAAAAAATCAGTTGCATTGAGAATTAATAATTATCAAATAATTAATAATTATCAAATCCATGTAGCAAGGTGGTTTATAAACATTAAATCTATATGTTCAGCCTCACATTAGCAGGAACATGATAGATTGCAACAGTAACATCCCAATCTGATCTCCACAAGAAACATTTCCTAAATAGCTGCAATATGCACATTGATATTCAAGCTATGTTTTTGCCCCCCTAAATATAATTTCTAGGTATAACTGAAAATAATATAGCCCCTATTTAAGCAACAGACAGATTCCAAAATTTCAGAATGATTTAAGAAACGAAATCCACAAAAAGATTGATAATGCTTACTGGGTTCAGAAAACAAGGCAGAAAATAAAGGGATTTGAAGAAAAGTACAATATGTTTGGGGAACAGATTACAGGATGTCTCAGGAAAAGCAGATCCATTGCTGCGAATGGCGAGTAAATAATTTGTACCTGATAGTGGATAACGCAGAACTCAATGAAAACATGTCCTACAGAACAGCAACCAGAAAAATATATTTGATAGCCAACTAATGCTACAAGCTATTAAAAAAAGGTGTTTGGCAGTTCTCTGGGAGCGCAATTAATGCAGGGAGCAGAGTTTAGAGCAGTTGCTTTACAATATATTCCAATATGTTACCACTCATGTTGTTAAACAAATCAACTGAAGTTTGGCAGACAAAAGCTATTTTATAGTGACCGTATAGTAGTAAATCATATTACAATCACAATGAGCTTCACATAAACACCCTTCCATACAATGAATTGTACAGGGATACCTGCTGAGGTAAAAAATAAAACTGGGGTCTATTTACTCGATGTAACAAAGTATAATAAAAAAGGCTGGGTCTCAATCATATTCTCAGAGTAGCATTATCCACCGTCACTGGGAGAAGTGTATTCCACTTGTTTCCTACAATGTGGAGGCAAACAATCCCACTGCCAGTTAGCAGATGCGTGCATTTTGCTCCAGGTTTGACACATGTGTGTTGTTCCCAATTGCAATTTCACAGCATAAGGTTTTTGTGAAAGTATGAGGAATCGACTGGATACGATCTGAGGATACATCATTCCCATCTTGATGATGCGGATCACTTTGCGGATGTCTCGATAGACATCTACTCAAGGAAAAAGCACAGGAAAATGGTACATGCTTTCCACATTGTAATTTTCACAGTACCTATATGGTTCTATCAGCAATTTGCACCTGATCACTGGAGTCCAACCTTCTGTCAGTCAGGGCAGACTGGTATCCAGCATTTAATACGTAGGTCATCAGAAAAAAAGCCAAGCACAAAAACCTTATTTGCCTTTGGGTGGTAGAACTTGCAGCGCTTGGCGCAGATGCAGAAGTTGCACGAGTTCTCAGCAAATATCAATGCTATTGGCAGTCATGTTGTTGCCAGTGTTGACTACATGATCTGTACCTGACATTTTAGTTTAATTCAGCGCTGTTCATTCAAGATGCTCAGCAAGGAACTGCAAAAGAAAAACAAGTTATATCTTTACAAAGACAAAGGGAATTAACTGCAAATTTACCAATTCACCCATATCAGTGCTTAAATTTCCATCAATTTAATGGAAGAAGTACTTACAATAATAAACAATAGAATATCAACAATCTACTCTGTCTCACATTTCTTCTTTCCACTCATGAAGACAACATAGGTGTATTAGATTTAGGGGTTTTCTTGTTCCTCACCCAGCTTTGCCCTACACGTGGGCCCCAAAACATCAACTATTAGGAAGCTATTCTCATGCAGGGACATCAAAGCTAAACATGCTCACACATGCAGTGCCAGAAGAGACCACTGGATTGTGATCTGGAACAAGACTCATTCAATTTTCACTCCCTGTTGGAGAACTCACCCAAAGATAACGTGACATTCCATACCACCAAGCTAGCTGTGATTAGATAACTCACAACAAGAGATAAGACTTGGGACTTATGGGCTTCATAGCTCAACTGGTCACCTTAAACTGAGTCGTCTGGGAATGTCTAATTAATAAACAAGAGAAAAATAAAAGTCCATCCACGTACAATTTAGATTTGGAGGAAAGCTTAATTTTTTTTAAATCAGAAAATTTTGCCCATTTCTTTCTACTTACCTTATAAATTATACCTCCCAGGAGGACAACGTCACTCGTCTCATACTACCACTTTACTTGCCCCGTATTCCAGCAACTTCTCCTCACTTATTAACTTCCCTTTGATTCTCTTTGCCACTTACTTATAATTAGGGGGTGATTTAGAGTAGATAATTAACCTACCAAAAATACTTTAGGAAAATAAGAAGAAATTGAAGAAGGGTCCCGACCCGAAAAGTCACCCATTTCCTTCGCTCCATAGATGCTGCCTCACCCGCTGAGTTTCTCCAGCATTTTTGTCTACCGTGGGAAAATAAGAGATAATCTGAAAACAGCTATGAGCCCAGGTGCTTGGAGTAAGGCAGCAGCTGCCAACCACTGCGCAGCCCCATAAACTACCCCACACCTATTCTGACATAGGTTTGATAAAGCAAAGCAAGCTGAGGATTAAACCTGAAATCTCACTAGTTACTGGGTTCAATAATTCAAAAAATATATAAAAGATCATTTTAACATTAAAAATTGTAGACCAGGGTGAATGGCACACTGCAAGGCGAGCCGGGGAATTATCACAACTTGCCCACTGAAGTAGAGCAATAAAGCAAAACCTGCAGTATGTTAGCCCGACAGCTCACTACCACCAGCGTTGACCCTGTCCATGAGCTATCCTACAAGCATAGCAACAATCAGATAAATGCTCCATATTAAAATGGGAGAATAGGTACCCTATCACATTAAATCTCATCAAAATTTACCATTTTAGCACCCATTCCAAACAATTCTAGTAAAACCCTTCAAAAAGGAATATAATTCAAAGATTGCATTTGTAAAGTGTACAACAAGACAGTTGAATCGTGGGCCAGTTTACAAAACTCAAGATGAAATATTACCCCTTCTTTATTACAAAGATAATAAAGCAGGGGGAAAAAAAATCCAATGACCCAAGAACAACTTGTTCTTCCCCTGTAACATAGGAACATTATGATGAATCACTGTTATGGGTGAATGGAAATCAAGAGATTTAAGGCTTTAAATATTAGCAGCCTCAATAAACCATTTTAAATTCGTTTTAAATGAACACAAAATATATGCATGTCTGAAAATAGTGGTATTTGCATAAAAACAGCAAGAACAGCGGGAGAAACCTATGCAGTTTTGTTAATGCTTGCAGAAAGCAGGCTGCCATATTTAGGACCTGTTGAATATGTTGCAAAAACTAAATCTTGTTTAGTTCAATTGATCAGTATTTTATGCGCCTTTATGCATTGTGACGGATAGAAATAAACAGAAATACAACTTATTTTGCAAATTGCCGCATTCTTAAAATATTTATAGACAGGCAAATGCCAGCTGCTTTGAGGAATTTCAAGTGACCATGGAAGAAAGTCAATTGAACATAAGGTCATTGTAAATAAGTAGCACCGATACAGTAGTGATCAAACCCGACGTACCTGTTGGCATAGCAATTTGGGATTACCATGGTCATTGTAAATAGTTTCACTTCCAACTTCATATTTTGCCAAATTTCATTAAAACTAACATAATTTCGCTCATATCCAATATTAAATTTCCATTGCAAACAATTCAAGACAGAAATCTGTTTCAAATAATAAAATCTTGCACAGCTGAAAACCAGAGGGTATTTCATTTTGTAGGTATCAATGAAAGACATTGTACAAAAGAAAAAAACATTTCAGAAATGCAGTTATCACCTACCTGCATGTGACATCCAACAGAAACACATTCAGGCGAATCATGGAGGGAACATGCTTGCAATCCATTCTCCATCCTAAATTACCCCACAATCTTTTGTCGCATTGTTACTAATATATGAAAGAAACCAATACAGCAACTCACAACAGCCATAGCCCAACCTATACAAATAACCATGACAAATGATCGCAGATCATGGCGTGGAAGCGACTCATTTTATCAAACAGCAGATTTCCTATGGTGCTGCTCAGTCTGAATTCTTTTTAAACGGATATTCGAGTGGAAGCGATTCCAATTTCCACTGAAAAGAATGCCAACAAGTAAACCATTTAAAGCAACTAAGAAGCGATTTTTGATTGGTTCCCCTACAAGCAACACAAAAGGGAAGCAGGTGGTACAAAGGAAAAGAAAGCAGGAAGCACAGGAAAGAGCCTCTTAAAACTCATTCCATACCATCACCCTCCGTACCCAAACACCCCACTTCTCCCAACCAAAGATTACGTGACTTATTTTTGTTTGCCTGTTATAATGTTTTAACAGAATGAGCATAGGGGGCAATGCGTTGAATTACTAGCAATTTAGCTTGAAGTCCAGTGGACAAGATCCCCTGAGCTGTACACTTGGAATAAAGACCAAGCCAAAATTATCTGTAGCGGAGATATCTAGATTTTGAATGGATTTGGCACTGAAGTAAAATCTTCATAATGAAGGCAATAGAAAGATAGAAAAGATGATTGACTAGGTATCATCGTACAATTACATCTTTGAATTGAATTTATAATTTAGTTGACACCTCAGCACAGATAGTAGGTTGGCTACTCAGTGCAGTACCAAGGTGCTTAAATTAATGTTGCAACCTCTCATATCTTAAACCAAGGACCTAACTGGTCTCAGGAGAGCATAAAATATCCTGTTACTATAATCAAGAAACTATGAATTCTTCCAGTATCCAGACAGCGTCTTCGTCTAAATCGACATAATCAAAAACAGATCTTGTGGCCTTTTGCTTCTTATGCCATGGATCTGTGAATGCTCCCACATTTTCTGGTATGTAGCCAAATCAAATGCACCAGTAGCAATACCATTAAGGAAAAAAACTCATGGTGCTTCAGTTTTGTTGTTATTGCCACTGGTTTCCTGCCATTCTCCTCCACTACGCACCGACGGAACGCCCTTCTGTGTGCCACATTGGTAATTCCTATTTGGACTTTTTCATGGTGTGCAATATTGGCACATTGCCAAATTTAATAGGAAATTTACAATCCTAAAGCTGGGAGTTAATAGAGATGATGGAGAGCCTACCCAAGATTAGCAATTACAATTTTTTAATTAAAATTATATAACAGCTTTGTCATGGCAGATCATGGACATAATGCAAAAAATAAAAATGTTATTAATCTTTCCTACATAGTTTATGTTCAAAATGCCTTCAATATTTTCCATTTTGTTGTTCTACACGTCTGAATAGGCCAACTTAATTTCACATTAATTCAGAGAGAAATTACTGATGCGAAGATATCAACCCAAAATGTTGCTGCCTGATCGACAGAGCATTTCCAACATTGCTCTTTTACTTATTACCCATGGTTTGACCTATCTCAAATATGCACTACAATTATATTATTAAAACTACAATTCCTACTATGCGATAGATTCTGGAACTTGCTTTTAGAGTGCAGTCGGGCAGCGGTAGAGTTGCTGCCTCACAGCGCCAGAGACTCAGGTTCGAGCCTGACTACGGGTGCTTGTCTGCAACGGAGTTTGTATGTCCCCTCCGTGACCTGTGTGGGTTTTCTCCAGGATCTCCGATTTCCTTCCACACCCCAGACGTACAGGTTTGTAGGTTAATTGGCTTGGTATAATTGTAAATTGTCCCAGTGTGTGTAGGATAGGGTTAGTGTGCGGGGATCACTGGTCGGCGCAGACTCGGTGGGCCAAGGAGCCTATTTCCGCGCTGTATCTCGAAACTGAACTAATGAGCGTTGGTGGATTAGCCAGTGTTTCTAAGCCCCGATCCTCCCTTATCACCATTCTTGTAAAATGACAGAAAATCTCTGAAAAACATATACCACTGCAAACTCCTGTCCCATAAGCACACAAGATGCTGTGATTGCAACCAGACATTGGCATCTTTGCTATCCCCGTGTTTCATGTTTTACAAATTTTAATCGTCGCCTGGGAGAAAAATCAATTTGTGCTAGCTGATCAACTTTTTTTATTCAGCAAGATATAGATGCAGCCAAAAATAAAGTTGTCTGGAGAGCAAACAATAATCTACCTGCTGGAAGAACTCAGCAGGTCAGGCAGCATTGTTTGAGGGGAATGGACAGGTGTTCAGGGTCAGAACTCTTCTTCAGACTGAAAAATGACTGCTTTGACTTTGCTTCAGTTTTTACACTTCAATCTACTTCCTTTGTTATTAAATCTCATTCGGCAAGCAAAGAGTGATTTTCTGAAAAGAGTAGGGTTACTTAATGTTACAGATATTTTGAACTAAAACAGCATTAATAATAGATACTTAAATGTGGTTAAATATGCCAGAAAATGGATCTAATAAGCCTTTAAAGAATATAATTGCGCCACAAAAGTTTTCATTTTACGTGAAGACTCACAAACAGATGCAATTGGTAGAAAATTATTTTGGTATTTTCCCACTGTGATTTTTCTACACTAGCATAAAAGATTGCAGATTTTAAATTTGCAGTGTAGAAATCCATTCTCAATTATGGCATGAGTGATCGATTTGCTCACAAACGTTAACCCCAATTAGGCTGTGGGCCGAGGAGCTTTATTCCAGTGTTTCGTGACCCAAGTCACCAAACTACATTAAATTTTCACATATTGTGTAAAAAAATCATATAAATCACCCCTGAAACTCGTCATGAACAAGACTTGCACATTTTCATTAAATTAGAGAAAAAACGGAACATTTTCGGGTATTTTTAGTCCAATCAAAGCACGTTTAACATGGAGTTGTATGCCAGATGGCCAATCACGCGCTTTGTTTCAGGCTAGCTAGGCAGGGAGCACTGAGAGGGCTTCACAGATGCCTGTTTTACTGGAGATTCCGATGAAGATTTTTTTCTAGTTCTGTGGAATACATGTCGTGGAAACTAGCAGCAGGGTAATTGAATTTAGTGAGAAAAGCATGAAGAAGTCTGAAAAATGTGCAGCTACATGGAAGAAAGTCTTGAAAGCAATGTCCCTGCCTGAGGTGCTGCTGTCAAATTTTGTGAATCAACTGGAACTGAAAAGGTAAGATCTAAAGTCTGAATTTATGAAAATTAATCTGTATGCACTTTAATTATTTTAATTGCACCTTTATAATGTGAAAAAATGAGATTTGGAGGCTGTACATTCACTCATTCATTCACATTCATTCACTTTCATACAGTCACCTGTTGCTAGCTGCCTCCACCTTCAGTCCGGTATCTTTTTGTTTTTTTGTTGTTTTTGTTATGTTTGAAGAGCGTTTTTTGTGTTTAAAAAAAAAATGTTTTTATGTGGGGGAAGAGGGTACGATAAGGGGGATACCGTCCTTCAGTCGCTTCCTTGAGAGGATGCGACTATTATTCGAGGGAAATAGGTTGCCCATGCTGTAATATGGGCATTGGCCACTAGATGGTGCTTACTTTCCCGATCTTATTTTCTAATTAGTTTAATTAATTAATGTGCAGCTTTTGGCAATGACGAGTTATGACATCCTTCTCACTTATATTTCATCTAAATCTGTGGAAAATGTCATGTAGTTTGGTGACTTGGGTCACGAAAACTGGATTCTAGACACATTTTTGATGCTCGGCCCACAGCCTACAATGTCTTTCAATTTATTTACCTCAGTCACCAAAGTTACCAGAGATAAAATAGTGGAACCATAGTAAATGGCCAAATACACTGCCAGGATAGAGAGCAAAGGCTACAGAAACTAGTGTATTTTTTAAACATTTACTTCCAAACTTGGGAAGAGAAGTTGAATTCAGAGTTACACAGCAAAGGTCATAACAACAATTGAAGACGAGGGAATTACGTAATAAAGGTGCAAGGTATTTTTTACTAATACCACAAATAATTAAACCCCTAATCCCAAGCAACAAAAGGATTGTACGTTAACAGGCAAAAACAATACAAGATGTGGCACACGGAGAAAAAGGAGGCAATAGAGTGGAAGGCGGAGAGGAGCAGACAGGGAAAGAAACAGACTCAGTTGCAATTTTTCTTTAAATGAGCAACGCCAGAGGAGATCACCTGCGAATCATAGAAACCAATAAAATGTTCCCATTCTAAATATTACGACGACAGGTTAATGAAGCCTTTACGTTCATGCTCAGATGATCCAAGTATCGCATACTTCCTTCCCTCCATCACCAAACGGGTATCCCCTCCCGGCGAAGATCCATTTGCCCATTACATGGAGACCACATTGGAAGTGGTCTCTCACAAAATAAAATGCATTCGAAAAAAAGGGGGTTACAGTATCAGGAGTACAATCAAAATAGGAGCTATTGTCACTCTTAATTGTTATCGTCGATCTATATATCTAAGCATGTGCTTTGATGAACACAGACTCGGTCGCTCCAGATTGTAGCTGTGAGAAGCAGCAGGAACCTCACTATCGCCTTGCTTGGATTTAAGGCCGCAATGGCGCCTTTAGGCCTCGACTTCCTGTTACAATTAAAACGCCTCCCGGCCGCAGACAAATGCGGACTCTCTCCGCACAACGTTTGCACATTCAAATCGAGAATGCCACGGGTACATTAAAGTGCATGAAAACTCACAAACCAGGGCTGGGATACCTATACAGTTCGGCTCGGCTTCTTCCCTCACAGCTCCGACACAAAGAGGCTCTACGCAGGTCCTCCCAGTAAAGGGTAACTTCGTGACTGGTCCTCCGAGCCAAGAGGAAACCCCGGTCCCCTGCCGCCCGCCGGCTGAAGGCAACACCAACACCTTTGACGGCAGACACAGTGAAAAAGCCTGGCATTGCCTGGCAATACCAAAGAAATGATAAACAGCAAACCTTAATGAAGTTTGGATCGGTCATTTAAAAATGCATCGTTTGAGAAAAATGCATTATTTTCTATGTGGCCTTCCAATAACATTTTAAATCAGTGAACCCCCTTTAGATTAAATCTAGAGTGCAGATGTATTCTCTGCAATATAACCATAACCAATCCTTCCACATTTTAAACAGGAAAATGCAAGCATTGAAGTTTATTTAAACATCGATTTGACTGCCCGTGTTAAAATAACAAAAGCAAACCCAATTGGAACGTGCCTTCCCCCTTTTTCCAACTGCTCTATGTTGTAATATAAACTTTGATGCACAAAACAGAAATGCTAGGCACTTTTGAAATCATGACAGTTTACGAACTGTTAATGTTTAAAGGAGCCGTTCTTGTATTCATGATAAGAAATAGAACTCTCGGAATAAGGGGTAGTCATTTAGTACCAAGATGAGAAATTACTCCATTCTGAGGATATTGGGGTCTCAGTCATTGTGTTCATTCAAAATGATCAATAGATTTCTGGATAATAAGAGAATTATGGATTTCTACAGCAAAACCAATAACCTGCGATCCAACCATTCTTGATGATTCGGCTTCTGGTCCACCAAATAATATTTGTCACACTACGCTTTCATTCACTGGGGCCCTGATTCCTGCTCTCGTCTTCATTTACCCAAGCCCCAGATTCCATCCTCTCTCCCACTCATTAAGGTCCCCTTTCCCCTTATACTCACCTGGGCCCCAGTTCCCACACTCCCTTCCACTTTACCTGATTCACTAGAACGTTTATCATACTGTATAAGATTTAAAAAGTGAATGGAAAGAATGTTGAAGTAATTAATATCAATAACATCCAGTAGTCTGGAAATTCTGCCAGTTCAGCACCATCAAAACAATGAATAAGCCGAATTGTCGAAATTTTACTGAATATAACTCAGGGAAATGGAGACAAAATGCAAAATTAACAAAGATCTTGATGAATGATAGAACAAAGCCAAAGCATCAATTGGCCTATTCCTGTTTCTTGTTGCTTTGATTTTATGAGTTTCAAAACTAAGAATATTTAAGTAAAAATATAAAACTAGATATATAATTGAATAAAAATTATTACTGAACCAAACATAATTTTTTTTAAATTACTCACCTTCCCTTTTCCAGTGGTGTCCCAGATTCTGAGCTGCAGAATTTGAAAGGTGATTTCAGTTTAAATTGTGATAAATCTCAGCAGCGAGGAACCCCACCATCGGATTGTGTGTGGCTGTGTTCAGCCCTAACAAAATATATACTAAGTGCAGACAGCACTGTTCGTAGTAATAAAAATAATCAAGGAAGAAAAGTTAGTGCAGGCAAGTTGTGGTGCAGTAGTAGCTTTGGGAAGGTACCAGGGGCCCGTGCAGGCATAATGTAGCAGCTATCCAACAATTGGAAGTGCATCAGGAAAAAAAAATCATGATCATGTTAGGAATTGGAGGGAATGGTAGTCAAACAGACTAATGCTCAAGGAATGTTTCCACAACTTTGAATTTTTGTATAAACTACCAACTGAATCTTGACTCATGACAGCAAGATAGATACAGTAGCCATGAAGAAATGTGGAGAAAACAAGGGCCAGATTAAACAGTGAAAAGTCAAAGTAGCTGCTCTTTCAGTATCTAATCCAAAGGGAGAGTAGGACTAATCTAACAATGAGAATGCTGCCACTTGCTGAGCCCCAATCCTTGTAACAACACTTCCTCCTCAATAGCCACTCGTACAAGGGAAACTCAAGGCTGTGAGATCAGTTCCCTGCTCTATACCCATGATTGTGTAGCCAAATCCATTTCCAACTCCATCTTTAACTTCGCTGATGTTAGACGAATTACGGGTAATAATGAGTCAGAGTATAGGAGGGAGATCGATCGTCGGATTGCATGGTTGCAGAACAACAACCTTGCTCTCAACATTAGTAAAACCAAGGAACTGATTGTTGACCTTAGAAGAGGATGGCCAAGGATCCACAAACCTATCTCCATCAACGGGTCGGTGGTGGAGAGAGTTGACAACCTCAAGTTCCTGGGCGTGCATATCTCTGAAGATTCGATCTGGACCCAGCACATTGATGCAATCATAAAGAAACCCTATCAATGCCTCTACTTCCTTGGAAGATTGAAGAGACTCGGTATGTCGACGAATACTCTTAAACTTCTACAAGTGTATGGTACTGGTTGTATCATGGTTCAGCAACTCAAACCCTCAGGAACGAAGATTACAAAAAAGTGGTGGACACCACTCAGACCATCATGGGTATTGACCACCCCACCGTCGAAGCGATCTATAGGAGGCGCTGCCTCAGAAATGCAGCCAGCATCATCAAGGACCTACACATCCCTGACCACACTCTGATTTCACTCATGCCATCAGGAAGGTGGTATAGGAATCTGAAAACTCTAATTCCAGGTTAAGGAACAAAATTTTCCCAACAATCATCAGGTTATGAACATTACAAACACCAAGTCCGTAATGCAACCAAGACTACAAACTATCTTGGTTGCACTCGGGTCTTTGGGCTTTTGCTTTGTTTTGCACTTTAGTGACTTTTCCCCCCCATTTATTTAATTATTTTTCATTTATTATATTATTTATCGAGTACTGCATTTACAAACCCGTTGCAAACCCAAGCAAGAATTTCCTTGTTCTCTCACATATGACAATTAAACACTCTTGACTCAAGGCAACCTACAATGACAGCTCAGGTCATTTGTTGGATAGAATAGTGAGATAGCACCTCCCCTGTACTGCCATCTGCAGGGCATTTCTAGTAAGGAAGACACTGCTAAAAATTGGGACTGAATCTTATGTAGATTGCTATATACCAATTTATCAAAACTTTTCATAAAGTAGTGTATCGAAACATTGTACAATCAATGCCGTTGATTATTTTCCACAATCTTACACCGTGGAAAAGGCATGTGACCAAAGTCCTAAACAAAAATTGGAAATTCACTGGTTGCACAGAACACTTGGGCGAGTTCTCTTCATTATATAAATGCCATATACATCAATAGCATTATTTTTTAAAGGACAAAAGGGATTATCTTCTAAACACTGGAGTAGGTCGTATATGCAACAGTGGAAGTCTAAAATCATTTAGCAATAGGTTAAGTACTTAAATCAATAAAATCAGCCAGTATGTTAGGACATAACCGGGAGATCAGGTAGGTTAAGGCAGACTGAGTGGACTCCGCTCCCATTCCCAATCTGACCTTTCTGTCCTGGGCCTCCTCCATTGTCAGAGTGAAGGCCCAGCGTAAATTGGAAGAACAGCACCTCATATTTCGCTTGGGTAGCTTGTTCGTACCCAGCGGTATGAACATGGACTTCTCTAAATTCAAATAGCCCTTGCTTTCCCTCTCTCCATCCCCTCCCCTTCCCAGTTCTCCCACCAGTCTTACTGTCTCCGACTACATTCTATCTCTGTCCCGCGCACTCCGACATTAGTCGGAAGGGTCTCGACCCGAAACGTCACCCATTCCTTCTCTCCAGAGATACTGACTGTCCCACTGAGTTACTCCAGCATTTTGTGTCTACCTTTGATTTAAACCAGCATCTGCAATTCTTTCCTACAACCTTTATCATGAAGTACTCCCTTAGCACTGCGCTGAAGCTTTAATCCAGGACATTTCCACTCAGGTTAGAATGAGCCACAAATGGCCTGACAGCTTGGGGAAAGAAAAAAAAATTAAAAATTGGCAGCTGATTTACTTTTGCTTATTTTGTGTTAGCGCCCCAAATAAATTTATACCGTACATACCAGACCACAGGCTTGAACTGTGGTATTTTTACTCACCTGAAATTCCTTGAGAAGTTAATATACCTTCATGTTCTTGCTGCCACTGCATCCAGTTTCCATTAGCTTTAAATATGTATATGCTTTCTTTTTCACCTTTATTTTGTGTGGATCCTTGTATTGTTTTGCAGCTTCCAATTTAAGCACCTAGTTCAGGAGTGCAAATTATCCTTCTCCTGCATTCATATTTATATGACGATTCGGACCTCTAAATATATTGTCACATCCATTGCAAATGCCAGTACTTATACGTAGGCCTGCACTTCCTGTGAACTGAATGAAGGCCTTGAGTCAAAGTACCCAGGGATTGTAGTCTCTTGGAGCACAACCATCTCATTTATTTTTGGATTACATTGCAGGAATCTCAATGAAATGTGTCAATTAAAATTATTAACAACAGTCACACTAGACACTTATATGACAGGCATAATGATCAAATATTTATTTGTCGAGATCCATCAACAGAAATGAGGGGGAAATAAACAAATTGTTCTTGATTTCTATACCTGTTGGCATCTTTCAGTTTTAAAATCTATTTTTTTTCAGGAAAAATAGATTTTAAAACTGAAAGATGCCAACAGGTTTTCAGGAAAAAAATCCAGTAAGATTTTTAGGAAAATTAAAAAATCTAAAAATTACTACATTTATTAGTACAAATTGTTAGTTTTGCCCTAATTTTCAGATGGTCTAACTTTGTGCAAGCTCACAGTTCTTGATTAATAGCAGTAGCTTTTGTCAATTTAATCACATCAATATTTGAGCAAATTAACAATGGGAAACTTGGCTGATGAAACGCATTTGACAATATTTTATTCTTTAAAAAATACTTATTCCATGGTATGTACAGTGACTGAATAAATCAAATTCAATCTTCATTGCATGATATTGCATGACGTACTAAGATTTGGGGAAATGCAATAAAAACTTTGTTATTTTCACATTTCTATAATGATCAAATATTTTTGTATATATTCTTTAACCCTGATATTTGATTTTAATCCTCAGATCTATTTAAAATTTGAAGAGCTGCAGCAAGATGGTTAACAAAATGTAACAGGATGCAATAGGTGCCTGTTGTTTAAGAATGGTAGGATTATTGGGGTCCAGGGATATTCGAATCAACAGGGTTTATTCCCCCAGAGTTTGGCTGCAGTGTCAGCTGAGATTGTGCACTTAAATCTTAAAAGTTGAACTTTAATTCTTACCCAATTCATGAACATGAAGTACACACAACATACAAGAAGTAAACATAAGGAACTGCAGATACTGGTGTACAAAATAAAGACACAAAGTGTTGGAATAACTCAGTGGAACAGACAGCAACTCTTCAGAAGGGTCCCGACTTCAAACATCACCTATCCGTGTTCTCCAGAGATGCTGCCTGACCTGCTGAGTTACTCGAGTACTTTGTCTTTTATTCTACATATCAGAATATTTTAAAAAGAAAAGGGGACACCTGACAACTTGTACAGCATCCTCCAGCATTCTCTTTCCTGGTAACATTGGAGCAATGCTTTATTTTTGTACACCAGCAATACTCCAATGTGCAAAGACAAAAAGCAAAGAATAAATGTTGCAAATTCCAATCATTTGACATCTTCCAGCTCCTTTTGTAGTGGATTTACTTTATTCTAAACTGAAGTTGTTAATTGCACAGATGTTGACGTGGTGTATTATTAAATTTGCAGTGAATAACAAATTTGATATTTGCTTTGACTTTTACCTGGCCATTTGCTAAGATTTTGGTGGGGATTGATTTGAATTCTATTCAAAAACAAAGCAAAGATTATGAACAAGAGCAAGGTTAGGTAAAACTGGTAAAATGTTCTTCACTGCAACAACCACATTATGCTATCCTCCTATCCGGTGGAGTACATCTAGCTACAGCTCAAAGCACAATGCAAGCAACAAGAGGAATCATTATCAAACAATAAGGGGACACAGCTATCATTTTAGGCCAGACTATAGATGGAGTCATGTGTAGGGAGGAACTGCAAATGCTGGTTTATACTGAAGATGGACACAAAAAGCTGGAGTAACTCAGCAGGACAGGCAGCATCCCTGGAGAAAAGGAATGTGTGACGTTTGGGGTCTCAACCCGAAATGTCACCTATTCCTTCGCTCCAGAGATGCTGCCTGTCCCGCTGAGTTACTCCAGCTTTTTGTGTCTATTAATTGAGTCATCTCCCTGACCCCGTCTTATGCAATGATTCAAGTTTATTCCAGAAGAATCAGTATAAATATGTTAATACAAACAAGTGGATTTCATATGCAGAGTAGAAAACCAAAAAGGCATCTCAGAACATTGGTAAATGGAATTAATTATTTACAACAATACTTTGAAATCTAGTGAATCAATTTCATGAGAATGGTGTGATTAAAAACGGAAACACACGCACACCAGCATCCAACAGAAGTACAATTTTTTTCTCCATTTGTTTAGCGAGAAACTGATTTTTCTATAAAAGGTCTTGTGCATTACAGCATCTATAGATTAAAAAGTGAATGTCCTGCACCCGACGTTTACTTATACTGTGCTGAAACTGGTGCTGGCACACAGAACATCTTGGAGACATATCCTTCCGATGACCCCGTATAATTTCACTGTGAGGAAGCATTTGATCGCTGTCCAGTTCCTTCTCTCAGTTTTATGGCTTATACGAGGGGGGGGGGGCAAGACTGCATGTACAGGTTTCTTTCTCTATACGGATTTAGTTGTTTTCCCCCCCAATTTACACCTTCCATGATTGTGTCCGTATATAGCATGTGGACATTGAACCGTTGAATCTGTCAGTTAGCGGGTTTTCTCAAGATCAAAATCAAAGCGTACTTGCGAAACCGCCCAGATATTTTTTCTGAATGCTTCATGCGAAAATACCCTTCATGAATTGAAATAATTACCAATGTCAGGGGCTAAAAATAAATTAACTGACAACATGTGTACTCGTTATACTCTCTGGAAATAGTGCTTTTTAAATGTTATCATAATGTGCTTAAATACATTTACAATTTACACATATCAAGATACAAAAGAAAACTGTGAGCTTCAGTTGTACTTGAAGTTCATTCAAAAATAACATCATGTGTACCCCAATGGAGAAACACAATTAAAACATGTCTTCCAAGTCCAGTTGAATCCTTCAAAAAGAATGTAAACTCACCACTTCTGGTCCTGAATCTGTTTTAATCCAAACAATAACTGACAACACCACTGTACATTCACTTTAATACATAGTTTATAGTATTTACACATAGTGTTCACCAATTGCAGGGTACCAACAGTAAACATCTGCAAGTTCTCAATAAATCATAACTTTTCATGAACATCAGGCATCATTGACAATAAGTATTTACAATAGCAATGCATCAGTTCAAAAACGGACAAAATGGGTTTACTGGGCTTTTAAAACATATCTTGAATTGTTGTAGTTTTGGATTTTTTGGCCGCAGTTAATTAATCTTGGACGTTAGTTGCTGTGTTGTAAAATCTCAGTGATTCTCAATATAGTAAAGTGGTAGCTATTTTAAAATCATGGTTTACAGAAGCACATGTGCCAAATATCTCACTGTTGGTGTTGGCCTTTGAATCCCTCCCCACAAAGTATATTTTCAATATCACTGACTGACTGGCAGAAATACCATCACATATAAATTCCCATGCACATTGTGGTAAGTTAGAAATCTATTGTCTTCCAAGTCAAAAATATTGATTAAAAGTTTTAAATTAACATTATGACAGTAATATGCAGGAATAGGTTCATCATTAGAATATCACTAACTCTTACCTCCTCTTTACAACTTACTCATTGGTATATTTTGTTTGAGCAAGGAAAAATTAAATGGGCACAATTATGCACTACTCATGCAAATCAGTCATAAATGAACACATAAACTGAGAACCAGTCAGGACATTATAGTAAATGCCAAGTTATTTTCTGCATTCTACTTTTCTAATCTGTGCTTCATTACAGGACTTCCCCTTTTTCCTCTGGCAATTTTCTACTATCATATTTCTCATTCAAAAGGTACAGACACAATGTGGTCAAGCTATTTAAATTCATGAGCCCAGGTAGCATATTTTGCAGAGTCAGATTCTATCCTCACCATCCGCAAGCATTTTCAACAGGAATAGTCAGATAATAACCGTTGATGCATGTTTATACTGTCCATGACTAAAATATATTTTAGTCAAATCACATATATACACGTTTACATATACTATATAGCATCTATATAGTGAGTTTTTGTATGAATGTGTATTTATTTTTTCTCATTGGTTTTGCAACTTAATTGTTACAATACCGAATGCAGGAAACAGCAGACACCCCCCGAATCCTGACTGACAATGAGCTAGTACAATGAGGCATCTGACAGAGAGCATCCCAGCCAGATGAGAAAACGGAATGGCAATTTACATGTGCTGAGCATCAACTTTCCAATAATACATCAAATATAAGAAACCAGCAATTGTTTTCTCCACATCTTCTGCTGCTTTTCTGGTCCTGCTTATTTATTGACCAACACCCAGTCTCCACATTCCAGACACCAAACCAAATCTGTATGTATTACATTTACATATAACTCTGCTTTAGAAGCTTGCACCCCAATTATTCTTGCTTCACTTTAATATCCTTGGTGGCCTCAGTGACTGTTTATGGTGAACATGTACTCATTTTATTTCTAAAAATGCTTTTTGTAGCCCAATCTACAGAGGACTTGCACAGCTTTGAAAGAAAAATATAGTCAAGGTGTGAGTAATAAATGCAATGATTAGAGAAAAACTATTTGCAAAAAATATAACATGTTAATTGAAGACTTGAGAAGCACAGGGTGTGTTTAATTAGGAAAACACTAAACGCACATGACTTTCTTGAAAAAACGTTTCCACACACGTTTACTGAGAAATGGGCTGGTTACAAAAATGTTTGAAAAGATCAGAATACTTTTACTTAGTAAATTAGGGGATATTACTATTTTGTTCCCAGTAATAATCCCAAATGTAATTTCAGATTAAAAAGGGAAATGACATTTGTGGCATAGGATCAGTTTAAAAATGTTTTAAAATACATCAGTAATCAACCAAAAAAAAGAATCTTACAATGTTAAGAGGATGGGAAAGTTTATTCACTATCACTTTGAATTGAGCCCATCACTCCATTACTGTTCTTTTTGCAGATTTCTATATTTAACAGACGTATAGGAAGTCTTGCCATCAGTATACCTTGTAGAAGATAGTTGTTGGTTTTTTGCTTGATATAAATCATTAATACAATTTGTAGTTTAGAGTGCTCTAATTTGAGAAATTTTGGAGCAAGACAGCTTAAAAGAACTTGATGATCATCAGTAGCTGCTCTTATTAACCCAAAGTGCTTTAGGGATCTACTTCCAATGCCCTCAATGTAAATTAGCCCCAAGTGGTTGCCTGGTTCATTGCTACATTTAAACAAAGAGCGCCATTATATTATAGTTTTGCATTCCCTCCATCTGTGGGTAAAACTGTCATACTTATTGCATTTATGCTGCAAGCTAGTTCTCCAACAAGAGGGAGAAAAGGGAGCCATGGTGTCATTTTCTGCATTCTTTAATTTCTGCTCTGACCACAATCAAAGCAGCAGAGCATTTTATTTTTGGTTGGGTGGTATGAAGGAGTGAATGAGGGTAATTTTTTTGTAGTTTTATAATATTTCTTGCCTTTAAAAAAAGCGATAAAAAAAGTTGTAAAGGCACAATGTTCTTTAAGCGCATGTACAAGTGTTTTTAGAAAGCTGATGTTTTGATGTTGATTAAAACCAATTTTACATGAGCAAAAGAAAGCAGCCATATTTGCAGACAAAACCTTATCCCACTGCTGCTGCTGCAGTTGGAAAGCTTGAGTTGGTGTGGGCATTGCAATGCGCTGTCAAAGACTTTGCTTTCATTTGCACCAGAGCTTACAACATGAGCAAATTAAAAAAAGGTTTCAAAGAATTCAAAAACTTGAGTTCAATTCAATCTTTCTTCCCCCCACCAAAAGAAATTTGCGACATATATGGTTTGCAAATTGAAGCACATTTCAACTTCCATTTGCTACTACTGCTGAGGTACAATTCTGCGCAACCTGTTCTCCAGACGAGTTCAACAGCAACAAATGAGACAGAAAAACACAAATTCTCATCATTTCATTTTTGACTTTGCAAAAGGGTTGGTGATGGTGAGACTCCCTCTTTAACAATCATACTTGACTCACTTTTTGCAATTGCCCTGGGAACCAATAAGAAATAGAAATCTCTTGTAAAGCTTCAAATGAAATGCCTTCTAATCTCAACTATCCTCTGCACGATAGAGGAACTTCATATTCTGTGATGCATTTGGATAACTGACCATTTGAGTCATGGTATAATTCATGGCAATTCCTGGGAGCGATTGCGTCACTGCCAATGGTGCAACTGAGATGGCAATTGTGCGATTGAAACTGGTGAAGCCACCCCTTGGGCATAAGATGTCGAGAGAGCAGCACTAAGACAGGGTGGACTTTGGGATGTAGCTTCAGAACATAAAGCATTATGAGCTCTAGCTTGCGCTATCAATTCTTGATGAGAAATAGACTGTGATCTCACGACCTGGTTGCTCAGGGTGGTGTGAGTCTCCACTATACTATGATTATAATTGGTAACAGCATGCATAGCTGGTGATTGTGTTGGGTCAGTCCCTGTGGTCAGGATCCCCAGTTTCACTTGCTTGCGTAAATCAGCATTTTGCTCCAGAAGTACCTCATTTGTAATCTTTAGGCTTGACACCTGCTTCTTAAGCTCCTCATTGCGCATTCTGAGCATATGGTTTTCCTCCTCCAAAAAATTCATTTCAACTGGACGCAGACTGGGGATGCTGTAATCAAATACTTCAAACCGTAGACCCTCCGTTCTTTTCCTTTTTGGAGTTTGGTCAACATCACATTTCTCTGTCTCATACAGGTCATCCAAACGGTCATATCTACAGATCTCAGGAGAAGCTTCTTTATTTTGTGACACATTTTCTATACTTGTCTTATCATTGTCATCACGTTTCAAGTGCTGGAATTTACACTTGGATCCTCTTCGACATTTGCCTTTTAGAAAGTCACGGCAGAATGGGACTTCCTTTGTAATAAGAGGCAAATTAGAGGGCGAGAGCCCAAATGTCACAGCCACTGTCTTTTGTAAGTGGGCAGGAAGCTTTCCTGTTTTATTGTAATAATTCTCTTCACCCTTTGTCCCGTGAATGAACGTGCAGTTCTCACGCGTACATTTGCTATTTTGAAAGTACTGACAAAAGATAGACTCATGCCGCATATCACCTACATCATAGGCTTCAACATTGTCCGGGTGAAAGTACCTGCAATTCTTACCACGGGTGCAGACATTGCGCAGAAAGTCACGACAAACATTCCGTTTGCTCTTGCTCGCATCAAATTTGCTATTATTCACGAAATTATCAGCGTCATCACTTAGGTCAACATGGTTGGATACCTCAATATCATCTGGGTGAAAATATCTACAATTCTTACCACGATTGCAGAGATTGCGCAAAAAGTCTCGGCAAATATTCAGATTGCTTTTGTCAGCCTCATCATTGCCAAAGTTGACTAAATTATCAATGTCGTTCCTTACGTCAGCGAGGACAGAGGGCTCAATATCATCTGGATGGAAATACCTGCAATTCTTACCACGGTTGCAGGTATTGCGCAGAAAGTCTCGGCAAATGTTCGATTTTGTTTTTGCCAGCTTCGTCATTAGTAATGATGACAAAATTATCAGTGTCGTTCCTTATGTCGGCAAGGTCGGAGGCCTCAACATTGTCAGGGTGGAAGTACCTGCAATTCTTACCACGAGTGCAGACATTGCGCAGAAAGTCTCGGCAAACATTCCGTTTGCTCTTGCCAGGCTCATATTTGCCGCTGTTGACTAAATTATCAGTGTCGTTCTCGGACATGCTTCCAGAATATTTCTGCGCTACTCAGCCAAGGCTCTCAATAAACAACTGTAAAAGAAAAAGAAGCCAGGTCTTTTACAATAAATAAGAGATTCATCTACAAAGTAATTTAGCTTAATCCCTTTCTCACAAAATATTGTAGCTGCTCCTACATCGTTAATTCAATAGAAAATACTTACAGCAAGTTACCAGTGGAACATCAAGGTATATATTAAAATTTAAAAAGAGATAAGCAGTATTAAGTCGGTAGTTTTGCTTTTAATATCGCAAATACCAATGCTTTGAGTTTTCCTGAAAAAGACACCGGCATAACAAAGTAAACATGTCTTCTTGATTATTGCACTCCAGATAGTACATGCATAGAAAAAATTTAATTCATACTGCAAGTGATTTTTTTAGTAATTTGTAAATGCAGGACATTAGAATCAGTACTGGAAACAAATTCCTGAAGCAACATGTTAAAGAAGATTATGAAGAAGTAGTGCTGATTTAACTCACCAGAGTCAGCTGACCTCATTAAAAGCATTGGAAGGAACTGCAGATGCTGGTTTAAATCGTAAACACAAAAACCTGGAGTAACTCAGTGGCTCAGACAGAATCTCTGGAGAAAAGGAATAGGTGACGTTTCGGGTCGAGACCCTAAGGATCTTCTGAAGAAGGGTCTCGACCCAAAATGGCACCTAATCCTTTTCTCCAAAGATACTGTCTGACTCGCTGAGTTACTGCAGCTTTTTATGTCTATCACGCTAAAAAGGTACCATTGCCACTTGAAAAGCTGATCTTTGTTTTCACATAGAATTCCACAACAGATGTAATTACCGTAACTACAATGGACATTTTCTGCAATGCAGCAGAATTAAAAAAATAATCCTTTCAGAATTGGTCACTTAAATTCTACTTCATACACACATTTTGATCTGCCATCTGTGTGCAAGTACAATACCAGAGATGCTAAGGTAAATATCGACTTTAACAAATTAAAAATGGCAGGTATGTTTTGAACAGTAAATGAATATCTTTAAATGTACAAATTAGCATGTTACAGGCAAATCAAGACATACTGCTGAAATATATATGCACAAAGGAGTATTCTTGAAGTGAAGACCCTGAAAAAGGTTAACATTTATATTTGTAAAAGCCAATTTAAGCAAAATATACACTTTTAATAGAAACAATGTCAAGATAACTTTAAAGTAGCAATCTTGTATGATGATTTATAAAACAGTCAACAAAAAAAGTTCTCTTCAACATATATTGTCAGCTTCATTGCAAGCTGCATCGTTTTCAGGACTAAAGGCCATGGGTTCTCATGCTGTAATCCACATTCCTTTTCTATTGCAATGTCCGATATATTACTCCCTCCTTTATCATCGTTTATCAATGATAGCTCCCTATTCTTAATTTTTTTTAAATCTTCCATATTACCTGATCTTAAACTATGCCTACCACCCCGCACAAATAGCAAGGCTATTCGTAAAACATTGCGCCCCTCTTCCCTCCTTATTAGCTCTTAACTCTTTATTAACATCATGTGTATCAAACAACTTTTGAGTGCAGATCCCATTTCAAAAGGAAGGTAGTAGTTGGTTCTCCTTGCAGCTTTCCAGATATGATGCAAGAAAAAGTTTGCTGTTTGTCAATTCTCTTAACCACTCATTTTCTTTTTCTTTTAATAAAAGCAAAATTTACATTGATATAGTCAGTAGTCTTGTGAAATTTTTTCTTGTTCCTCCAAGACTCCTGCATCCTCACTTGGAGAAATCAAAACTGATTGCGCTGCTTCTTACTGTAATTCTATCTCAGGACCTCAAAATCAAAGAAATTACTTCACCTTCTCTGATCGTATCGCATTCAAAGGGATTGATGTGCAGGAACAGGTTGGGTCAAGTCATTGGAGTTTTAAAGAACAAGAGACAATCTTATTGAAATATCCAAAGGTCTTGGGAACCTTGATGGACTAAATGCTGTGAAGACACCCCCTCATGGCAGGGTCTAGGACCAGCAGACAGAGTCTTAGATAAAGGACTGCCCATTTAAGATAGAGATGAGGAAGAATCTCTTCTCCCAAAAGATTGGGAATTTTTCACCTAAAAAAGCCGTTGAGGCCGAATTGTTGAATGATGAGAGATGGATTTTTAATCAATACGTGAAACAAGGGTTGTAAGGAGACAGATTGGGGGGGGGGGGGGGGTGTTGAGAGGACTTGATAACAGTTGTACGAGTCATGAGTGGTGGAGCAGGCTCAAATAACTGAATTACCTTCTCCTGTGCCTATGGTGTCTTTCAGACAATGAGCACCAGATCACCACTGATTAAATGATTTTTTTTCTTAATTTCCATCTATCCTTTCACCAATTAACTTAAATCTATGCCTCAAGTTATTGGTCTCCAATGGAAATTCTCCAGTCACATTCTTTTTTTGTGTTTACTCTCGCTCTTTCTAGGTCTCTCATAAGATTAATATTTCAATTGCCTCTTTTCTTTGGATCGTGTCAGCATATAGTTTCTTGCTCGACTTGTTATGTGAGACTTTATCAAACACCACTCCAAAATCCATTTGTAGTGCATCAAATGCTCTGCCCTATCAACACTCTTAACAATCTCCTCAAAAAAAGCAACTAAGTTTGCAAGTCATATGTTTTCCATGCAAAGTGTCTGTGATTAACTTGGTGCAGACATATGCAAATTTCCAATAACTTCACCTGACATTTAAGCTGACCGACCCGTGGATGTCAGTATATGCCTTTTACTCTTTAAAAAAAATCAGTACCACAGTAACAATCTTCCAGTCCTCAAAGCACTGGAAAATTATGGTGTAGGAAGGAACTACAGATGCTGGTTTAAACCGAATATAGACACAAAATGCTGGAGTAACTCAGCAGGACAGGCAGCATCTCTGGAGAGAAGGAACGGGTGACGTTTCGGGTCGAGACCCTTCTTCAGTGGGTCTCGACTTGAAACATCACCCATTCCTTCTCTCCAGAGATGCTGCCTGTCCCGCTGAGTTACTCCAGCATTTTGTGTCTATCTTCACTAGAAAATTATAGTCAGAGCCTGATTGATGTCGGCTGCTGCAATTTTTTTTTTAAAGGGCTTGAAATAAATTTTATCCTGATCAACCAATTTATCCACTTTTGCCAGACCTTTTTAATACATCCTCTACTTCTTTATGTTCAATGTTTCCAATACCACATTCTTCTATCTCAATGTCAATGCCCATATAACACCAGTTTTCCTTGAACAGCTGCAAGTTATTCTTATGCAACTTTGCATATCTCAGATAGACACAAAAAGCTGGAGTAACTCAGTGGGACAGGCAACATCTCTGGAGAGAAGGAATAGGTAACGTTTCGGGTCGAGACACTTCTTCAGACTGCTCATCTCATATATCTCAGGCTGTTAATTGGTCTCTAATAAGACCTATTCTTTCCTGAAGAACGGTCTCGACCCGAAACGTTACCCATTCCTTCTCTCCAGAGATGCTGCCTGCCCCGCTGATTTACTCCAGCATTTTGTGTCTACCTTCGATTGAAACCAGCATCTGCAGTTCTTTCCTACACATACCTATTCTTTCCTCTTTGATTATCTTGCACTAGTTCTATTTGCATTCAGGAGGATGTCTGATAACACCATATCTGAGAGGAATACACAACTCTACTTCCTTCTAAGAGGTCTGTTACTGTCTGAATGATAAAGCATGAAAGCTGAATTGACTGAAATAAAATATATAAATTATTGGTCTATTTTCTCAAAGATGGACAGAACATAATAATTATCTGACAAACTAATTCAAGTTTCACTCAACCTTCCAAGAACAGTATACTTAGCTTTTTTTTCTCCAAAATAACATTGACATATTGGATGGTGCAATTTTATTTTGTGTTGTGCTTTTGCGAGTTTTAAATTTTCAGTATTTGGGTCAATAATCCTAACTAGTGTCTAATCTAATTTGTGATTCTGAACTCACAGCAGGCAAGGGAGGATCATTTTCTCACCTTATAAATACAGATGGCACAGTATGTTATACTACTGTACTTGCCTGTGACTTGTTTTTACAATAGTGTAGCAATACAGCCTGATCAAAAACACAAAAGCCACATTTATACAGATGTATTCTTGGCATGTTCTGGCAGGACAAGGGTACTCAAAGGGCCCGGAATAGTCCAGGTTCATCCACAAACATTTGTTACTAAACTAACTACATCTGCAACAGAGCAATTACCTTTGTGAGATGGATGATAGCTATATTCTCAACAACATTTTTGTATGGCGAATTGTCCATGGGGTCACAACCAGCTGATGTCCATAACCCCACAACAAGGACAATTGCAAATACAATATGAAGATGGTGGGCACCAGCAATTTGGAAATAGCCACAAACAGTCACGATCTCAAGAGGTCAACTGTTGAAAAGGGCAATGGAAGAAGCAAAGAGCAGCATAAGACCATAGACATATGAGCAGAATGAGGCCATTCTGCCATTCGATCATGGCTGATCTATTTTTCCCTCTCAACCCCAAGCAGCAAGTCCAGTTAGTTATGAGATCAGAGAAAGCAGAGATGAGCAAATTTGCATCTTCTCAGCGCACTACCTTCACCTACAGCAAGTGTCGAAGAGATATTCAGACTTTAGTGGGTTCCTGTGTCGCACCAAGCAATGCATAATGAGGTACTGACCATCAAAGTATAATATCTCATCTGCTCAGGCAAAAGGCTGTCTCACATATGGGCACCGGCAAAGGCAGGATTAACCCTGGCTGTGCGCCTCTGTAGCAATCAATATGTGCACCTAGTTTAACATGATCGCTTGGGTAACTCCTATGTGAATGGCTATACCTCACAATTCATCACATTTAGGAGCGTTAAGGAGCCAAACCAAGCAGGACAAAGAGGGAGGAAGAATAGAATTGTAAAAGTATTCACATCGTGAAATGTTAATGTTAATCGCTAAATGGAAATGGTAACAAAATACAAATCTGTTATTGCCTCAAAGAATAGCAAAGAGAAAAGAAAATCTGATAATTTTCCATCCCTCATACCTTCAAGTGGCCAAGTGAACCTTGCTGATTATTCCTCTTGAGAGACAGAAGATGCAGTGACCTAAGGAGGAAGACGGTAAATAATGTCAAAGTGGCGATCATTGGGAAGTGAGTTTTTAAAATCCAGTAGCCAATGTTCTTTTTAAAAAGTCAACTGGTTAAACATTTATTGTTCAATCACATGTACAGAACATAGTTTGAGTCCCATTGATTAAGTGGTTAAAAACAACCGGAGAAAGTACTGCACGACATGGAATGGGAAGGAAGGGCTCAACTTCACTCGCCAAACACTGCTGAATTACACCATGGCAGGCCGCAAAATATTCACTATCATTTTAACAACGCATTTTGCATCTGACGTAACAGCGGTGATCTTCTTTTGCCCCAAACTCAGCGACATTCCCAAACGGGCACCGAATGCTGCACAACCACTCGGTTGAAGATGGGCAGCACCATCGGTCCATGATATCAAAAGGAAGTCGGCGCCTGGAGCAAACGGCTTCAATTAGTTTAAAAACGGACATATTTTTAATACGGATTTATAAATTCTGTGGGAATCCCGTGATTGGCAAACTACACTCATCTTGGACACTTTGTAATGGTTCATTCATTGGACTTTCATTCTGTGTCCGGATTTCACTATTACATTTTTTCCAAGACGGCCATAGGTTTTAACCTAACCACTAGACGTGACTTGTCTTCCTTAAACAACCCTTGTTCTTAGGCTACCGCCATGAGGAAACCTGGATGTTGACAGTTTTGGTGGGGTTGCGACGGAAAGTTCTCGAACTTGGCGCGAGGCTTCAACTGCGCTCCTAGGCCTCAAGTGATTCACACGGACCGATATTAATTCCAGCGCACAGATGGAAACTAAACATTGTTCTATTTCTCAAAGATATATATTAATAATAACAGTTTACCAATATTGGAATAAACTCGATCAATAACAAATGGAGAAAGGACAACGCATTCACTTACACTATTTAACCTCCCCCCCCCTCTCTCCTCTCTTGGTCCTCCAAACACGACGAGCTTCCATTCTGGTCCTCCGAGGCAAGAGCGACGGCAGAAGACGCTGTTGGGAGTGTCGCTGCAGGCAGCCGCCGGCAACGTCAATGTGCGGTGGGACTGTATTCCAGTACAATATGCTCAGGCGTTTACTTTGAAAAAATATCTTGAGGATATTCAATTGAACAACTTTAACTTGAAATACATCATCCCATTGTGAGAAATTAAGCATTCCAGCCAAGTGCAGCTATTTGACTCTAAGTCGCTCTTGTCTGGGAGGACCTGTGTGGTACTCGTTGTGTTTGGAGGAGTGAGTAAAAGGAGCTTAATCGTGTCTAAATATGTCCCTGTTTTCTGTCAATTTTGTAATTGTTCCAATCCACTCTGTTAATCACGCCTATAATTTAAATAATTTTAGTCAGGATTTATTTCTGCTTGCGTATGGAGTTGCTCCATGTAATAGAATGCTGAGGCCTAGAAATCCCATAACAGCCTTCGAAACCTTAGCAAGTTTGTTACTCTATGTGGTTTGATTCACAGTAACAAACTTAATAAACATTGTTTAAAGAATTCTTGGATTGCCCCTGAGTCACAAAATATTCGATATTTGCTATTAATAGTTGGAGTAAGACTGCGGTAAAAATGCTTTATTTTTTGTTAGTACATTAATTCGTATTTATGTCAAACCTTTTTAATATAATAAAATGTCCCAATAAACTTTATAGAGAGGAGATAGACACAAACTGCTGGAGTAACTCAGCGGGTCACGCACTTATCTCTGGAGAGAAGGAACAGGTGATGTTTTGGGTCGAGACCTTTCACCAGACTAGTCTATAGAGAGGAGGACTGGTCTCTGGAGAGTTAAATGAGGTGTCTCAAAGTGTGATTTGAAGTCAAGTTTTGAGAGTTTTTGGAACTGGGAGAAGAGGTAGTACGGTGAAATCGATTTCAGAATAGAATCTACAAACATGGATACATAGACAATAGGTGCAGGAGTAGGCCATTCGGCCCTTTGACCATTCAATGTGATCATGGCTGATCATCCCTAATTAATACCCCATTCCTGCCTTCTCCCCATATCCCTTGATTCCGCTCGCCCTAAGAGCTCTATCTAATTCTTTTGAATGCATCCAGTGATTCTCTGAGGCAGAGAATTCCACAAATTCACAACTGTGTGAAAAAGTTTTTCCTCATCTCAGTTCTAAATGGCTTACCCCTTATTCTTAAACTGTGGTCCCTGGTTCTGGACTCCCCCCAACATCGGGAACATGTTTCCTGCCTCTAGCGTGTCCAATCCCTTAATTTTATATGTTTATATAAGATAACCTATCATCCTTCTAAATTCTAGTGAATACAAGCCCAGTCGCTCCATTCTTTGATCGAACATAGAACAATACAGCACAGAAATGGGCCTTTTAGCCCACAATGTCCATACCAAACATGATGCCAAGAACAGCTGCTTGCAAAAGATCCATATCCCTCCATTCCCAGCATATACATATTCCCATCTAAAAACCTCTTAAATGCTACTATCATATCTGCCTCTACCAACATGGGTATTTATAGTTATGGATTTCACTATTGGGATGTGTCTATGAAAAGTATCTGTGATGTAAAAGTATGCTAAGCTCAAAGGAGCAGAATGTATGAAAGCAAAAGGTAAAATTAAGAAAAAAAATTAAACTGCAGATGTTGGAAATATGCTGGAGCCACTCAGCAAGTCAGTTATTGGCTGTGGAAGGAGAAATGAAATTAATGTTTCAAGTTGTAGACACTTCATAGCCGACAAAGCATTGCAGCATTTTCTGTTTTTATTTTGGACTTTGAGAAATTTTGGCAGTGAGGCAGGTAATAACCATTTATTTTAGGCATTTGAGATGAACAAATCCATATAATTTCTCTGTTACATAAATGAATTCATAATCTCTGTGCATCACCTTGATAGAATAGCTCTAAAACAGATTAGATGCTTGTGAAAAAAGAGATGAATCCTTAATTTACATCGTGAAATTAATAATGGAATAATATCATAACCATGATACATATTTGTAATGTTTTTTAACAACTTATTATCTTGAATCTATGTCACCTGGTTATTATTCTTGCAAAGAAAATTGGTCCTTCCTGTCTGGGCTTTGCTGGTTATACATCTTGACGCTTCCTCTGTCCAAAGAGGTCAATCCCATCCTTGACAATCTCTTCCCAAAACTATCCTTTTATGTCAACCCTATCCTGAAAACAGTAACTTATCTGGATATACTGTTCCATAGGTGCGGGAAACTTCAGTGTCCCAACAAAGGAGACTTTCTTCATGGGTGAGTTGAGCAGTTCATAGCATTAGGGTTTTTGTCTGTGAACAATATTAGTCAAACCTGCACATTTCTAACAGTCCAGCCAAGTAATATTCAGGGATAGGAAGGTGGATGTATAATGCCTCCATTCTGGAGATGCTACTACCCATTATAGTATTAGACTTTAAACCTGCAACATTACTGTCTGTGTCTTATATCTTATAGTGAGAGACATTTTCCTTTTTGCTTAAAGTTGGCAACTAAAATTCAGTTTAGGGAAAGCTGCAGTTCCTGTGTGAAATGCTCTGCTCATTCCTGTCCTTTGTTTCTTGCTACTAAAATGGTGGCTTGATCTTTGTGAGGAATCTTATGGAAAAATGTAGATTTCAGCAGTGGAAATGCATATTCAAAGTATATGTTAAATTAGATACTTGTATTCAAAAATACTATAAACACCCAAACCATGGCGGATCCTATGATGCAACCATTGCCAGGAGGAATGTGCTAGTGGTTTATTTTCTGTTTTCTTTTGTTCACCTCTCCAATCTGAGAAGACTCTGGTTTTTGCTTGGTAAGAGATCCGAAACTTGACTTATGGAGCATTTGCTGGAGTGAATCTACATTCAGTAGTTCTACATGTTAGTACTCTGTCAATCAGTAATTGATTTCACCGGGTTTTCTGAGGCCAATTATACTACAGTTGCTGTTTCCCTGTTCGTGGACAAATAACTTGGCAGAGACTGGGGATCAATCCCGAGTCTTGATGGGCCCATATGACTCTCTTAATCAATGGATTCAAACCCATTGGAGGAGCCCTTTGTCTTCAGACCTCTCCTGTTTATCCAGAATGTCAGACCAGTTTTCTTGCTAGAAATGTATATTTTGTTATGTGGCATTTCAGAATATAGTAAGTCATTTGATAAATAGTTACTTAGCATGGTGTTATTCCATATTTCTGAATTATGATATTTTATCGTAAAAGCCATGTGGAAGTTTGGATACTAGACAAAGGTTGCAAATTCACTACCCTACCTTGGGCAGAGAGGCTGGTTTGCTCAGGTCATGTTTATGGTGGGTGATGTCTTAATTAATGATATGCACTTTTTAGAAATCACTTTTGATGGGATGTAGTTGAACCTGATTGAGGAGGTTTTGTTCTCTGAAGTGCAAAATTTAGGACAATTATTGTCAGGTTTATGTATTTCATTTGTTCATGGGGAAAGCTTAATTTTAAAGACTTCTTTTGGATCTTTCGCGGATTGTGAACCATAAGGATGATGATAAGGTCACACCTGATTTAACACAAGACATCAAATATTAATTTGGATTTTCTTTCTCGCTTCGCTCCTCCCAAATATGCATGTATTAACACTTTAGAGCAGATAAGTGCATGATATCAAGTTGGTTCCCAGTCTCAAGATAGTGTTACCAATACAACTTGTCTTTAACAAACTACAAGAGTTTTTAAATTTATGGGGATTGCAGTTCATCAAGTTGAAAGCTGACACCCTCTATTTCTGGGGGAATGAGGGCGCAGAATTGGAGGCCTGAATATGTTGGTCTCTCTTCAGCGATTGCACTCCAATGTTGAACTCTTTGTGAAATCCAGTAGCAGAGCCCAGAATTGTTGTAATAATGTTGATTAATTAATTCACCAGCATGGGGCTATGAGAGACAGAGGCAGTAAAAGCTAACGTGTACTTTTTTTTTTAATTAATCAAGTTTGTTAAGTGTTTTGATATTCAAATATGGTTTCATTTTATTTTTCTAGCTCTTGAATGTCTCTGAATGTTAGTGACATTCAAGAGATTTTGGTTCTTCACAGATTTGACAGTCAGCTAAGCCTGGATGTGTGGTTTAGCCAGCTGCTGCCTTTCTTCATTGATCAATGGCTCCAAATTCTGAAAGAATGCTTATATGTATTGTGCGCGAAGGCTACCTGTAATGTACAGTATTTAGACAATAGAACAAGCAAGGAAGGCAGATCAGCCCATATTGCCATCATGACACCATTACCTAGTGCACTGTCCTGCTGCTAAGGGCCTTGACATTTTGGAGTTTTGGGCAACACCTTATAAACCCATGACCTATATCACCAAAATGGAAAAGGTTTTAAAATTTAAGATTTATTTATTGTCATTCGATAAAAACATGCTTCCACATGAATCATGAACGAAATTTGTACTCGGGTCCGAGCAGCGTAATAGTGCAGTAAGACATCAATAAAGTGCAGTAACGACATCAATAAATTCTAACTTATATAAAAACCTTCCACTTATTCTAACATATAAAAAAATGTCCATAGCAGCAGCAGTAGCAGCAGACAGTTCACTGAGATAGTGAGGGTTCAGTCAGTGAGGTAGGGAGTTTAAAAGTCTCACGGCCTCGGGAAAGAAGCTGGCTTTAAGCCTTGTTGTCCTGGCCTTTATGCTGCGCAGCCTTCTCCCTGAGGGGAGGGGGGCAAAGAGTCCATTTGCCAGGTGGGTGGGGTCCTTCATGATGTTTGAGGCTCTGCTCTTGCACCTGCTGATGTAAATGTCCTCAATGGCAGGGAGGCAGTTATTTGTGATTTTTGGGGGCAGATTTGACCACCCTCTGCAACGCCCCCTGCAAAAGGACAGCAGACTTATGAGAACATCATAGTTTGCAGGTTCCTTCCAGTCATCCGCCATCCTGACTTGGTAATATATTGCAGTTCCTTCAAAGTAATTAGGTCTAAACCTTGGAACTCTCTACCCTAAATATTGTGGGCTTGTATCCACTGGAAGGACTGTAGAAGTTAAGAAGGTGACTTGCCTCCACCTGGTTGAGGTTTATTAAGGATGGGTAGTAAATGTTCGTCTTGCCAGTGGGTGACAAGTTGCCAGTGGCAAATCCAGAAGTGGTAAGTTTAAACTTGCCATAGAAGTCAGCAGTGTGCACAGGCAGTTTGTCACTGACAAGTTGTGCTTTTCAAGCAACTGCTTTTAATTGCCATTGTTTTTGATGTTGTATGCTCTTGTACTGTTTATTTGTACAGAAATGAATGCAGAGTTCTGCAGCAACTTCTCAATTATTTCTGAAAATAATGTAAGTCTTAATGACTGATCTGTGTCCGGATCCGATGTAGCAGGCTTGTTCATCAGAAAGGGAACAGCAGCAAAGACTTCTGGGAAGGTTCCTTGCAATTCGTTTGGACAGAAGTACAGATAAGGGATGTAGATCTTGCTCAACGTTTTATAGAAATCCACACTTCCAGCCACTTCAGAACATCTCGCCCCCTCTTGAGTGAACACAAGGGTTTCAACTCCACATCTCAAACTTTTCAACCCTTGATAATTGTGCAAATAATTTCTGAAATAAGTCCTTTTTATCAATTTGTCTATCTTCTTTAAATAAAAAAGGAGACTTGGGAAGATAGCCTTCTGATAGAATATAGGACAAAGGACAACCTTGGAGGTCTTCAGAATCATGGGGGATTACGATTAAGCTAAAATATGATTACTGCTCAGCGAGATGACAATGAGAGCATAAATAAACAATCATGAAATACAATTTTACATAGGGCATGATTATGATGTGAAATTTTCTGCCAAGATCTATTGGTAAATCAGAGACCACAGATTACTTTAAATAGGGACCCTTAAACAATATTGGAAAGCAATCAGACTGCTTGCTCCCTGCATCTCTTGCTGTCTTGGCAGACTGCAGTGATCTTGAGGCATGGTAGTAAAGGCCTAATGTTGACATCTAATGATGCTGTACTCCACATCTTGCTGTGTTGGAGTCGACTGGATGGAAAGAGCTCCCAGAAAAGAGAAAGAGGGAATGTCCCGATACTGCTTCCACTTGCCTGTTGGTTGGGTGCCAAAGTCCTCTTCCAAGTTGTGTTATCTATTGTCAGGCATTGTAATTCTTAGCAATTGTAATTAATATTTATCAATTAACCTGTCTCGCTATAATAAATTATCTGGTCATTATCAAATTGTGATTTAAGCAAGCTTGCTCTGCGCTCTATTGGCTATTTTGTTTTGATTGGCTTCTGGAGTCATGTGAAATTTCAAGTATTAAAATGGAAATAATGTAATGGAAAATAGTTTCAGTGTACAGTTGTGTATTTCCCAGCAGAAATAACTGAGTTGAAATCAGAAAGGGGAACTCCAGCAATGTTTCCCCTTTACTTTGGGCTAAGAACAACTGCAAATAAAGTCAGTACAAGTTGGCCTCATCTTTAATTAATTATGTAAGCTTAGCATCATATTTATCCCTGCGACCATAACGGCAGGAAATATTTGCTGGCTGAAGATGCAAACATTTTCTCGTAAAACTCTTATCAAGGCAGTATGTGGGAGCGTTGGGGACACGGGCACCCACAAGGTGGGGGGAGGGGGGACGCACAGGCGCGCACACACACACACACACACACACACCTTTTTTTAGTTGTGTTGTTCAAAATGAAATAAGTGTGGCAAATTTTAAACAAAATCTTAATGGGCATAAGTAGCTGCAAAAATAAAATCTATAATTTACTAAAATAAATTAACCAATTATTGGGGAAGTAAATTGTGTCACTGATACAATGGGACCTGTTTACCCGAAGATCTAGAGTAGACAAATCGAAGGGAAGCTTATTTAATTTCTACAACTAATTTTGTAATAATATTTGATGCTGACACCAGACATACACAATTAGAAGCCTTTATTTTTCCCACGCAAACATCGTTCAGCTTGCTGAGCTCAAAATGCAGTGGTTCAAGTGACACTTGCTTTGTGGGTGACTTCCTCCTTCTCTGTAAAGACGTACCTTGATTTTCTTTTTCAGATGTTTTTCTATACAGTTGCTGAGAAGCACAATAATAGTCTGTGAAGATGCCGGATAAAGATAATTTATTTAACAGAGGTAATGACGAGGCTGGCCACAGCTCAGATGATATTTGCCGTGACTTCCTGCGCAATGTGTGCAAACGTGGCAAGCGCTGCAAGTTCTACCACCCCGACATTAATGAGGTGTCCGACTTGGGTGTTAAAAAAAATGAGTTTGTCTTTTGCCATGATTATCAGAACAAGGAGTGCACTCGTATCAACTGCAAGTTTATTCATGGGACAAAGGAAGATGAGGAACATTACAAAAAATCAGGAGAGCTTCCCCAACGTCTACGCGTTACGGTGGCCATGGGTCTTGGCCTTTCACCTTCTGACCTTTCTTTTAAAAAAGGCGAGGTTCCAATCTGCCGAGATTACCTGAAAGGGGACTGTCAACGAGGATCTAAATGTAAATTTCGACACTTAAAACGTGATGAATACGAGTATGAAAATAGAACTTTGGAGAGATTGGCACGAGAACAAGTGCTCTCTCCTGTCGTGCGACGATACGACCCGTTTGATGACCTCTATGAGACTGATCGCTATATTGACTATGACCATATTCTAAAGAGGAGAAGAGTGGATGGCTTACGATTTGAAAGTTATGATTTTAGTCTCTCAAACTCACGTCCTGTGGACTATCGATTTCTAGAAGAGGAGAATCTGATGCTCCGAAAGAGAGTTGAGGAACTGAAAAAGCAGATCTCGAATTTGATGGCAACTAATGAGGTGCTCTTGGAGCAAAATGCACATTTCCGCAACCAAACCAAGTTGGTGACACTGACTTCCACTCCCACAGCGACAGAGCAAATACTGTCAGCACCAACTGTGGCTACGCTGACCAACTACAACCATGGTATAGCACAGACTCACACCACATTGAGCAGCCAAGCACTTCAACCACGACCAGTCATCCAGCAAGATCTAGTGGCAACTGCTTCTGCTGCACCGCCTAACAATGCTGCACCAACAGCACAACATCTTAACCCTGAAATTGCTTCCCTCCCTGCTGCACTGGCCCAGACCATCGCTCAGGGAATGGCACCTCCAGTATCCACGGTGGCTGTTTCTGTTGCACCAGTGGCAGTATCAATTGCACAAGCACTGCCAGGAATCACCATAAGCCATGCCACCACTCCAATGGTTACATATCCAATTGCGTCACAGAGTATGAGAATAACGGCAATTCCTCACTGAAAAGCATTGATAGAAAGAAATATAAAGAGAAGAAATTCAGCGTTCCCATGTTGCTTCCTGTGACGTGTGTTATATAAATATGCACGGCAAAGCCAAATAGGATTCTGACCCAGCCTTTAGTTCTTTTTGTGTCTATAAACGATTCCTCTCCAATTCATTGTATATTCTGACCATTTGTTTTATCCCCTCCTATTTTTATGCTTAGCTCATCAACTCTTGTTAATTCCTTGCTAATTTAACTTAAAATGAGTGCAAATGACACAAAAGCTTTTTTATGTATAAAGGTTTATGTGTTGGAATAAACAAATCACTGGGCTGCGATGCTGCGCAAATATTCCGATCTACCTTTCTCCTTTGTCTCCCACACTCGACCGTTTGCTTTCTTGACGCAAAGCTGAAATTTAGTAGCACATGAAATTGTAAATTTCTCTAGCAACAACGAGCAAAAAAGGATTACTTTGAAACATTTTTGTGGATGTTGCTGGCGCTGAATGAATTTCTGTGTTTTCCCAGCTAGTAGCCATTGCACTTCGGAAAGTAATTCTTTGTGTGAAACGTTTTGAAGATGAGATGGCCCTTGATGAATACAACTTTTAAAACTTTAATATCCACATATTACAATTTAATCCTCACAACATGAGAAAAATACATTGCACTACCAAAGTGTCTAACTTGGAAGCCATTGCAAAGATTTTATTTCTGACTGAACCTAAAGTGTACTTTCAGCTTTGTCATTCTTGTCGCACTGGATGCTCAGTGTATGAAAGAATCTGTTCAAATCCACAACAATGGGCTCTTTGCCATCTACAGGAATGATATGAGGTAAAGAAATTTGAACTCTTTTTACTGATGGATAGCAGTGTCCAACACAAAAGTCCACAGGTTGGCATTTTTACTGGACTCAGTTTAATAGAAGTGGATGGGGGACACCCACATTCAGGAAGGATGCCCTTCTGTGCATGAGGTCAAGCAAACATAATGCATATGAAGGAACTGCAGATGCTGGTTTAAACCAAAAGATAGACACAAAATGCTGGAGTAACTAAGCAGGATAAGCAGCATCTCTGGAGAGAAGGAGCCATTCCTTCTCTCCAGAGATGCTGCCTGTCCCGCTGAGATACTCCAGCATTTTGTGTCTATATTTGGTCAAGAAAACACAGATTGAATGTGACTCTGCATCTAGCCTGCAGCTGTTTGATGCCATGGTGTCCCTTCTCTTGAGCTGTGAATTCACCCCAGCTTCAGCAAAGCACATTTCTTCATGTTTACTTGATGGTGACAGAAAAGGCAATAAGGGAAATGAGGATTGAATTGGATAAAGGTAGTGGAGTAAAGTCATTAAAAAAAACAACTGTCAAAACGGTTCCTCTGCATGCAGCTTGGGTCAGCAATGCAAGAAATGCAAACTTTTTTCAGACCCTTGTGTGAAAATGGACATTCTATTTCAACAAAATACTGTAATTTGTATGCAAGTTCAAGAAATGTATCAATTGCCTGATAAACTGTGGGGAACATTTTAATCTAAAACAGCTTTAGATGTTGTCCCATTTGGGACCGGAATGGATGTGTTTGCACATTATCTTTGACATTTGCTGAGCCAAGCTGTTAAAGGTAGGGTACATGCACATTCACATTGAAAATCCTTTCTCCTTTTCTAAAGCAAGCTTGTAACCAGCTCCACTGAGAACAGCACTAGCCTTTCCTGGCTAGTTTGGCTTCAAATAACATAAGAACCTTAAAGCCATTTTGAACATTTAGATTAACTGCTGGAAATCCGTAGATTAAGATAGAATTTTGTGTTCAATGTTCTGACTCGCGTGACCAGATGATTCATTTTCCTGAACCGTGCCAAAATTATCTACCAATTAGTTAACAGTGTATATGGCTTTTAGTTATTCACTGTTGACACTCCTGATGTGACTGCAGCAGTTCAATTTCAGTGGTTCAGGTGCTTATTTTTCAAGGAGTAGCTGTGACATTGAACCCAAAGGTTAGTTACATTGTTGTTTCATCAGCTAGTTATTGGGGGGATTTATCCTCAATTGTTGCTTTTCAGTTAACCTTGTCTCCAACTTGTATATAGTAGCTGTCATTTCAAATGATGCTTGTCACGTTCTTGAGGTCTGGAAATTAGAACCAATGAACTAATCTTACACAATTGAAAGACACTTAAATGATCAAATGTGTTATTTGCAGTGTTTCCATTGTTATGCTACTAGATATTTGTAATAGCTCTTCAGCTGCTGTGCTACAATTTACATTTTAGGTAATGAATGGAGTGGTGGAGTGGAGGGAAACTCTGGGCAACCTTCCGCAACATTTCCCTATGCTGCCATTGCAAACCTCCAGGATTCCCTTGACTGAAATTAGCTCAAGTACAATATTGTCTATATAGTTGGAAAACATTCAAAACCAAGAGGCTGACCCAGTTTGTTTCATTTAAGCATAAGGTGGACTTTACTGTAAACTAATAATATCACCAAGTAATGGTAACAGCAACAGTTAAAATAGTGCAAATGCTAGATGATGCACTATTTTTAAGGAATTTTCAAACTAGTCTGTGGATTCAGATATATGAATGACATATATGAGGAAATAAAATTATTAGAACATAGACAGAACAGCAACAGGCCCCATGGGACACGTTGTCTGTGCCAAATTAAACTAATCCTCCCTCCATTCTCAGCAAATTCATGTGCCTATCTAAAAGCCATTTAAAAAGCCACTATTGTTTCTGCTTCCACTAACACCCCTGGCAGTGCACCCCACACAAAAACTTACCCCACACATCTCCTTTAAACTTTCCCCCCTCTGACCTTGTAGCTAAGCCCCCAGTATTTGACATTTTCACCCTGGAGGGAGAAAAGGTTCTGACGGTCTCTCCTAAGTTTATATATTATGAGATCTCCCCTCAGCCTCTGACGTTCCAGAGAAAATAATCTAGTTTTGTCCAACCTCTCCTTACAGCTAATATCCTCTAATTCATGTAGAATCCTGGTAAACCTCTTCTACACCCTTTCCAAAGCCTCCACATCCTTCCTGTAACTGCACGCCATATTCCAAATGTGGCCATTCATAGAGCTACAAAAATATTCAATGTACCATGGATGTCTGTTGGATATAATGGGTTTGAATATGACATATTTGCATGAAACAGGAATCGCTATACCAGTACTGATAAATTGTCAGAAAATTGTACAGTCAGGAAAAACTGAAATTTAAAACCATTTGCTTAGATTAAGAGTTTTCTTATTATGTATCATATTTGTAAATTTGATTTTTTGATTCCTGGCAGGTTGAATTCTGTCCAATTTTTTTTCTCTAATTATTTGTTTAATTTAATATTCTGTCTATGAAAAACAATTGAGCTACATTTTTATAAAATAATTTTTGTCTCCAATGGTGACAACTTTGTTTTGTCCTTCGTAAATGCCTGCTTGGGACAAGAATTAATAACGGCTGATATTTGTATAATTATTGAAACTTACCTTTACATGAGGTTCACTGATAATTTGGCAAAGGTTGATGCACTGAATATAAATGTGATTTATCACATTAAAAAAAAATTCAGTATTGCCTATTAAGCTAATTTGTTGTTAAAACTATTTACTTGGTTGCTCGAAGGATTTATTTATTCCTGTGTGTAAAATGAAAGAATTATTTTTCTAAATGGTCATTATGAACCAACCATTTCCTGACCAAGACAACGCTGGAATAAAAAGACCAACGACATAAATATTTCTGAGTAATTGATATACAATTTGAAGCAAAATAACCTTGCATGGCAACGAAAACCGCAGCTCTCATGGTAATGTTGAAAATGAATATCAGTCAGATGAAAGAATGTCTTTCAAAATCTACGGTGCGTCACATACACTTAACTTGCAATTCTATTAATGCTTTCCCTTCATATCTGCTCATGAAATACTCAACTTTACTCCCTTGATAGTAACAATATTTATAACAAAGGTTTCTAATTGCTGTACTTAAGCACCTGAGCCAAGGCGAAGGTGTTTAATATTACAGAACAAATTACAGTAAAAATTCACTTGAGATTTTCAAATTAATGTCATGCTTTTTTCACAAGATTTGCTTTACAAATTTCTGCAGAAGGTGTGATATACTGCAGCTTTGGTGAACGGTGCTCTAGTGTTGGCACCTGCAGTCGTTCATCCGATAACTTAATCTCAAAAGACCTCCTCACTATTGTGATCCTCAATGTTTAAAAAGAAGACCTGGATAGCTTTTTGGTAATCGATTCACTTCCTTGGTCAGTGACTGCAATCTTCTTCCACCCCCACTTTCCTCTTTCTGGCTGAATTTTCCACATTTCTTCCAAATAGTTACCAGGAGAGTCCACATGGATTCTCATTGTGCCAGATTTTTTTATTATCACCCAATTAATGTTCTTCCATTCATACTCTGCTCCGATCTTTCTGTATTTTGTTTCCTGTTCCTACCTATATTACAGAAATTAATCAATCAATAAATTTGCTTTTAACCTTCACATGCTGCTTACTTTAATACACTTCATCCTTGATGCATCTGTATCTCAAATCTGGTGAATGATTGTCAGTTGATTACTGTAAGCCTAGTGACTCCCAAAGCTACCTCAATTTTATACTTCATCCTATCTTTCTTTCTTTTTCAGTTGTCTCCACCCTGATGATGCCAGAGCTTCTGAAATATCTACCTGGTTTTCTCTTCCAGAGACTGCATTCTGTTGTTATATACAGAACCTTGTAAACCAAATCCATCCTACTTCCTGCACTTACTCCACTTATCTATCTCAAAAGTTACCTTGCACCCCATCACCATTTGACAGAACAATCTCTGCCACTTCCAACATGACATGCCTTCTATCTCCCCAACACCAAAAAATATTTTCCACCCCTTGCTGTCACAATTTTGAAGGGACAATTTCCTTGTGACACCTTAAACCACAGCTCTTCCATCCATAAACTTTGTTCATCTTTACATTCAAGTCTATGAATGTTTCCATTCTATTGTACACAGTTCCAAACAGATAAACAGTTCCAAACAGGTTCCAGGTAAGACAGTTTGTCTTTACTCTTTTTGCTTCCACAATGGATGGGGGTCTGCATTTGGAAGTCTTGATTTGGGTGATCTCTTTATTAAATGCATCCTTTATGTCTGGTCCTACGGGTTCCAGTTATTTTTGCTCTTGAAACCTCCATATTATTCCTACTTCAATCTCTATTCACTTGGCCTCTTGTGTTGCTCCAGTGGAAGTTCATGAAACAGCATCTCATCTTTCTACTTCATGCTTTTCAGCCCTATTGGGTTAACACTAGTCTTTTAACTTCAAAACATAAGACCGCTTTGATTTTCTCCCAAGATAGTAGAGGTAATTCAGAATAGATGCACTGGCATTTCTGATAACAAGGATGGTTCTGACCAAGTGCTTGAAAGGAGAATCCACCTGTACGTACAGAACCGCCTTAACCTTGGTGTCTAGCTGCCTTTGTCTTTCGTGTGGGCCCTCTTCTATTTATCTCTCCCTCGCCACAACTCTGCTTTTATCTTTCACACATATCTGGGTCTATTATTTTTCTGTAGAAATGAGGATCTGCAGATGCTGGATTACAAAAAACTCAGCAAGTTAGGCAGCATCTCTGGAGAACGTGGATAGAGTCTGAAGAAGGGTCCTGATCCGAAATATCACCTATCCATGTTCTCCAGAGATGCTGCCTGACCCACTGAGTTACACCAGCGCTTTGTCCTCTCTTGTTTCTCTATTTTTTGTTGTTTTCTCTTATCATCTCACACAGTGAGTTTTCTTTTGCCCTTTAATTTACTCTTGGTCTCCAACTCATCAGTGTACAAGTTATCTTCCTTGTGTGCATGGACATTTCTTTTTCACCCCATTTCCTATTCCCTGGCTCTGTTCCTCTTCAGGAGCTTTTGTTCTGTAATGTCTTTTAGATTCTGATGAAAAGTCAGAGATCTAAAACATTAACCCTACTTCCCTTTCTCCACAGATGCTGCCTGACCTGCTGAGTGTTTCCAACATTTTTTGTTTTTAGTTCAAGTTCCTGCTGTCAGTTGGGCCATACTCAGGAGGTTCCACTGCTGAAACTAGATACCTCCTCTTGGACACAAGTCATCACATTAACATTATTCCAAAGCATACACCCTAATGTCCAAAACTCAGAATGTTCATTGGCAATTATTTTCCTACCACTTCCATAGAGCTTATTTGCAAATGTAAGAACCAAACCACAGACGATTTTGATGTTCTTATACTTCGCTCTATTTAAGGATATTAAAATGAACAACCAGTGCTGCAAACAGCATCATCTTATAAATTGATAGGATTAATATTATGTACATATTGTACATATTGTTTGCTATGCTGTGTTTGACAGGTTTTTAAAACATGTATTTACCTTTAGAAAATTCTTCTAAACAGTAGGTTAATGTTTCAATTGATGCTGGGTTCCAGCGCGGTAGATCTTAATACAGTCCAAGTAAACGCTTTGTTTAAAAGGAAATAAAAGTATTTGCACTTATTTGTATGAAATGCTGTCAAATGAAGAACAATAAAGGACATTTTAATTTTAGCTTGTACCATCTATTGACCTCTCATTTATTTTCAATTCCACATAAAAATAATTGGTGGGTAAAATGTTTTAAAATTCGCACCTTTGAGAATTTAAGAAGCATCACTGTTTTGTTGAAGGATCAGTTGACTATGGGTAATGTTTCTGAACAGTTAATTCTGACATAGTACTAGAATTGAGGGGGAAATTCTCCACTAGTTTGAATCATCCCAACGAAGGAAGATAGTTATTGTTGTTGGCAGTGAATTATCTCAGCTTCACTTCATCGCTGCAGGTGATGCTCTGTGTAGTTTTCTCAGCCCAACGATCTTCAGCTTCTGTCCATTACAAGGTTGGAAGTGGGGATATATGAATTACACCAATGTTTAATTCCATTTAAAAACCCTATGATAAAGCATGATCTAGACAGAGTTCAGATATGCACTATTAAGTGGCAATTTTTTGTTCCCACCGCACAATCAGGCAATGACTCTCCCCAACAAAGTTGGGAAGTCACTTGCCATAGAATTCAGTGTCTAACCCACTCTTGTGGCCTTGGGGTCGACAATGCCTCACCTACACTAGTGCCCACAGTATCTTGAGGCGGCAGGCCCATTTATGTTTGTGGCCGATGGTGAACCCTATTTTCATCCTACGGTTCACAAACTTAAATGGGCCTGCTACGCCAAATTACCCTGAGCACTAGAGTGGGTCGGGCACTGTGAATCTCACGGCAAGTGGCTCCCCAGACCTTTCCACAATTTAGAAGGTGTGTCAAGAAAGTGCTGACTAAAAACTAGGTTGAGCTTGGTCAGCTTTGTTTCACTTAAGATCCCACCACAACATCTCAAAACTGACAAATATATATGAATCCCTTTAATGTTGACTCAAATTGAGGTACCAGAGCTAAGCAGAGCAATGTTGTAAATGAGTGCCATGTGATTTTTTTACTTCAGCAAGGTGTTGGAGCTATGGATGCTTTTGGTGCATGGTAGGGGGACTGATTCTTATTTCTTGATTGTATTGTCTTGAAGAATCGCTCAGGAAAGACAAAAACCAAAGGACATCACAACAGGTATGTCATTACAGAGTAATATTAGCAGCAATATTAGTGAAAATTAGTGAATTATTAGTGAAATTCACTAAAATTAGTGATTATTAGCAAAATTGTAGGCTGTGGAGAACATAGGACCAAATGAGAGATTAAAGAATCGGTTTCATGCGTATAAATATCCTTTTAGGTTTTGGTTAAAACCATTGTAGATTTTTATTGTGGGTTACCACCTGCAGCGGATCAAATACATATCACATCACTTGTCCATTTGGCATGAGAGGAAACTTGTCACAATTCAATTTGTGTAGGATTTATTATTTTTCCTTTGTCTTTGTTGATCTCGCCAATTTACAAACACTGGTAAACATGAAGGTAAATTGAACCTTTACATTAACCTATTATAACAACCAAAGAGTACATAAAGTATATATTGTAAAGTCTAGCACGTACATACTTGTGTGAGCAGATAGAGAGTTGGTATTGTGTTTCTGTAACTTGTAGAAGTGAATTCATTTTGGTCACAAAGTGCTTTAGCAATCATGTGCCGTGTGTCTGAGAACATTTTATTTTAAAGCGCAGACAATTAACAAATAAAAAAATAACGCAAAAATCTCATATGGTAAATTTAACTTGGCCTTAAATTTAATAAAGTTTCAAATTCAAAAAAACAACACAATTGAATTAACTGCCAATTTTATTTCCCGAGTGATGGGTTGGATGTGAAAGTATCACAGCAGCATCCCATTCACCACCTTTAGTATGTCACCCATGAAAATTTCAGCAAGTCTGTTTCCCAGAGGCTTCTGTCTCCTTTGGCATCTTGCTTGAGAAGGCACAAAAATAATGATAGTGGTACAAAGATTATAAAAGGGGAAATTTAAGCACTGAACAATTCAGAGAATTCAAATGACTGACTTGCACTAATGTCAATTCTGTGCAAAGTTTGAGGTAAGGAGGCCACCTGCATTTTACATTACATTTAAATATTTTAAGAATGAACAGAGTTTTGCCATTTTAAGTCTACTTCCATTTGATGTGCCATGAATTTTATCAAATGCAATGACAACCCATTTAAACTTTCACTGAAATAATGCTGTGTCACTTTTCAAAATTTATTTAACTCAAAATATAATGCCTAAACAATACCACAAAGATGCACTACTTTAACAACTGTAGCATCACTCCCAATTCAAAAAAAAAGTGCTGGAAAAGACCAAAGTGATTACACACAAGAAGTTGCTTTTAACGGGGCAAAAAAGTCCAAACTGTTTGCCCTTGAATACAAGAACTGATCCTAGTACTGGTGGCAATGTTAAATGAACATTTTATTTTAGGTGACGGGGAGAGGGAGGTGGGGGGGGAACTTCCATTCCAAAACAAATTGGGGCAGTATTCTTCCTTCTAAAATCCATTTCCAAAAACTTCACCACAAAGCATAAATCCCACACACCTTGTAAAAAAAAAAATCCATGTGTGCAAATCCAGAGGTTTGTTACAGGGAAATCATTTACAGTAATCTTCATTAACTAAATGCTATTGGAATATCCCCCTAATTATTTTGTGTTCCAGTTACCATTCACTGCAGCCGAAGGAATTAACAATAAGGAATAAATTGTCAAATCAGTGGAATTTATAATATTAGGCTTAGCACAATGCAGAGTGCAAAATGGACATTATTCTTTCAGTTAATTTATTGTTATTAAATCATAGCTATTTTATTTTTTTGTACCTTTTCCTCTTCCTTCTGCCTCATGCTGTTTTTACTGCAGACATGTGATCGACAAGGTCTGTGCTCATTTTGTGGGGGCTACCAGTGGATGTCCTAGTGATTAACTTCGTGAGGTAGAAATATTCATATATCCCTTCATCTTTCAAGAAGCTAATATTTGAATAATCTAATAATCTTTTCTAGCAGCTTCGACAGGAAATGGACAGAATTTACCCAGTGCTGTATTTGTATGCTAGTGTGGATTTGGAGTTGCAACTCTCATGTTTATGAGCCCATTGCTCCACTATTCCTCACAATATCAGCATTGGGACCATTGGATTTTCTAAGCAAGTTGAGTTTTAGTTTAGAGATTACAATAAAAAGGGTCAACAGAAAAGAAATCAAGGAACAGAACTCTGCTTTTCTTCCCACCAAAATTGTTCGCCGATTTAAGTGTTTTATGCAGCAAAGTAGAAAAATCCCGAAGAATGATTGTTACTGCTGCCACTGTTTTTGTATACACTGAGTGGAAGACTCAGACAACCCAAGAAATGAATAATAAAGGATTGTTGGCAGATTTCCTGAACTTAGTTTAAAATATTATGTTTTCTAAAGATTATATGGCAAAACCACAAATATCTTCTCGTGAACATTCAGAACTTGTTCTTGTGAAATTCTGGTTTGTAGAGTTTGACGAGGCATCAAAAACCATCAAAGATGTGGCTTAAGCCTTTCAAATTCTCAAAATGCAAATTATTATGCCAACTGATAAATCTTCAAAATTATATTCTTTCCTTCTGCGTCTTTGTTCCTCGCTAATAAATGAGGAGTGCTGAGTTACTGAGACTTGCAAGAGAGTTTTAGATGTTATGTGAAAATTAAGGACCAGTGTTGCATTTTCCACACAACTATTTTTCCCTTTTCAGGCAAGTTCTGCAACATGTTTTGTGTGGGGAAAAACGCTAGTACCTGTACCATAAAATGTTATTCTACGTCTTTATAAAAAATACTATTGAAATTTCAGATACGTGCAAATCTAAAATGCGTTGCAACAATCGTAAAGAAGGGCATGTACCCAAAATCAGCTTGTGTGTGGGCAAGGCAAAATTATGAAGTGTATCCAAACTAATTAAAAAATTAAATTGCTGAATATTCTAGCATTTATTTTGCAAAATAAAAGGATGATAATGATCAGTTGTGTGTACAAATGTTCATTCTGCTGATGATTGTCCTTTGTGACAAAATCAATTTGCTCATTGATATAGTCATCTTAAAAGAGTTAAATTGTCTTGAAAGACAATTTAATCTATGTATACATATTTTGAAAGTGCCATTATGTTGCTGGTTTGGGATCATGTGAAAAAGATTACAAAGATTATGGAAATATTATATACTATTTGGAGTGGCAGGGTAGGGTTTTAAATTTTGCGTGACCAAACACGAGCTGTGTGATAAGATCTATTGGCTACAAAATAAGATTTCCAGTAAAGTTCCCCTTGATGGCACTTTCTTATTTCACAATTTTTCAAAGTAAACTTCCAATTTATTTTGAGGAGTTGTGTAGTGAGAGAGTAGGGTGGATGATGGTATGGGGAGCAGTTTAAAAAAAAAAAGGAATTTTAAGAACTACAAATATCCATCCTACTTCAGAAAAGGTAGATTTAACCAGCTAGATTAGAAATTCACTGCTGTAAAATGTAAACTTGCTTATGTTTTTCATGAACTTAAAGAACAAAAAAAAACCAACACATTTTTGTCCCATCAAAACAACCCATTATATTATTCTTAAAGCATTTGCAATTAGCAAGCATTTTAAAAACAGCAGGTTATACATTTTATGTAACTTGTAAAATATGATTAATAATTAAGTAAGCTCATGGGGATTATTTTTCCAATTAATGAGTGAATTCTAACATTCAAACCCTGAATTTGAAGAATATTAAAATATTGAAAAAAGCCGAGTAATTTATCTCCATTTGCCTTTTTTTCTGATAGCTTCCTGTCTGTACAGTAATTTAGATATATCCTCTGTTCTATAATTCCCTGCTCAGGGACATTAACAGCATTCATATTCTTTCAAGCACACCTTCAGTAACAACACAGTAAATTTCACAATGTCACTTCGTGATGATAGGATAGTTCTTGTGTTGTAAACCCCTTTCTTTAAAAAGACAACTACTCTTATAAGGCTTGAGTTTTGAGTTCAATGGGATCACTCCGAGGTTCCTGCTGCCCCTCCGCTTCTGGGGGATGAGCTCCTTTAAGAATAGCCAATCTCTCCGACAGGCCTCTCATCCTGGGGAACAGGATGAAATCGTACACCAGAGCTGCAATAGCACCTCCTATCAGAGGGCCCACCCAGTATACCTGCAAAGATACAGAAATAACGTAATTCAGATACAAAATAGTGATAACTAATTAGAAATGAGCCTTCCCTCAAATGAAGACACAAAGTGCTGGAGGAACTCAGCGGGTCAAGCAGCATCTGTGGAGAATGTGGATAGGCGATGTTTCGGGTTGGGTTTATTCTTCAGTCTGATTGTGGTATGAGGGAGATAGCTGGAAGAGAGGAGAGGGCAAGACAAAGCCTGGCGAGTGATAGGTGGATGCAATCCCCTCAATTGTTTTACTTTCCTAAGACTTGTGACTGAGCCAGGGCATGGTGCCATAGGTCCTAACATCCCATCCGAACTTCACCCGTGACTATCAAAGCATGAATCTGGACAATCTGGCAATTTCATCAGGGCAGCATCACAAATGAGCCAGATCCTGAGGTTATCAAAACATCTATTTTTACCAGCATCTTAATAGGGTCTCAGTTAGTAGCAGCCTTGTCGCTGAACAAAATAATTGTGGGTTAGGTCCCACTCTCGATTCTTAGATGGTGCTCCAGTGCAGTACATGAGGAAGTGCTGCACTGTTGAAGGTGTCTTTTGGGTGAGGCCTGAAGCCACATCTGCTCTCCAAGGTAGGTGTGAAAGGTCACATAATTTTTAAACACAGAAAGTAGTTTTATCCCAGATGGCCAGGCCAGTTTCAAAATCACTATAAACCAATGTCTTGTCCTTATCACTTTGACATTTATGGGAACTTGCAGTGTGTAATGGCCTACTTAATTTCCTATCATATAAACATAAATACTCTTTAAAACTACTTTGTTGGCTGTAAAGTGCTTTAGAACTTGATGTCATAAATCAGAACTTTTTGTATATTCTCATTTACTTTTTCCTGCACAAGTTACTTTTATTATTCAGATTACTCACAATCAAGGGGGTGCATAAAACACATGTTATATTTAAAACAGGAAAATCTTACTCCTAATTAGAATATACAAGCTTAGCAGAACTTCTGAATTTTGTTTACATTATACAGGCGGTGTAACTGCGGTGTTCTGATTCGACAGATCCTCTTCAAAAATGACAGACAATTTTTAACCTTTTGAAAGTGCTTCAAATTAAACAGAATATATGGTCAGACAAAACCTCATGAAGTGCATATGTTGTTCCCAGTGTAGTTGAATTAGTTTAGCTGTATTTGAAGAATCCTTCGATCAGCCAGTAACTATACAAAATCCTTGGCATACGAAAATGCCCATAGTTACTTGAAGGATTGTGTTTATGTGTGTTGATTGAAGCAATTTTGGTGTTATATCGCAAGATCTTTAATATTTAAAAAAATTAAGCAATTTGTTCAGTTGCTCACTCTGTTTTAGTCAAAATCAGTTTGTGCTTACCCAGTGATTTCTGAAATTCCTAGTGAGTACCGCTGGTGCAAAGGACCTGGCTGGATTCATTCCACACCCCGTGTAATAAAGCTGGAGAAAACAGTGGAGAGATAATTATATGTCAAAAAAGTTTCAATGGTCAGTTCATAAGAAGGAAAGGTACTAATTGCCATTCATCACTACTTGAGTATTAAGAGCCCTGAGTTTAAACTCCTGTCAATCATCAATACTATGCAAGAAAATATGAAAGAACATAAAAACATTTGCCAATTAATCACACAGGATCACAAATGACTTTTCTGATTGTGTTTCTGAGACTCGGGCTTCAAATATATTCACCAGGAGAGCTGCAAACCCCCCCCCCCCCAACTAGCCATCCCAGCAGCTCACCAGATTTAAAAGCAAAACCATCCACACCTGGCAGCAGTTGAGCCAGCTACAGGGCAGCAACCACAGAGGGCGGACTGGGCCGGGTGGACATCAGTAGCCCAGATTATTGTTGTGGGCACCAGAAGCCCTCAAAAATAATTCAGACCTTACCTTTGCATAGCCTCTTCTCTTCCATCACCCATGGAACTGGCCAAATCTTGCCCTCCATTTATGCCAAGCAGTCAGCACCCAAACTTGAAATTTGGATCCTAGTTATATTTGAGGATCTCTAAGGGGCTGATTTGCCAGAAGTGCTTTAGACATGGTGTGCAGCTCTCAAAACAGAATGAGTCACAAATTTACAACACAGAAGGAGGTTGTGCAAAACAAACCATTTGTTTATCTCATTTCCTAGTTTAGTTTAGGTGCACAGTGAAAAGCTTTTTTGTTGCGTGCTATCCAGTCAGCAGAAAGACAATACATGCCTACACACATGCCCATGGTTACTTGAAGGATTCTGTTTATGTGTGGTAATTGAAGCAATTTTGGTGTTATATTACAATATAAAGGGAATAACATTTAGTGCAAGGTAAAGTCCAATTAAAGATAGTCTAAGGGTCTCCAATGAGGTAGATGGTAGCCCAGGCCTGCTCTCTAGTTGATGGTAGGATGGTTCTGTTGCTTGGTTCGGTTGTTGGTCCACAGGAGTGGAGTTGGATTCATAAAGGTGGCAAAGATCCCATGAATGCCAATTCAACTGACTGAAAATCAACCCTCATCCTTTTCACAATGGCATGGACTCTTCCAAGGGTAATTATCATTTGGATTGAATTAGCAATTTAGCAGAATTGCTAAAAGTTCCTGTTCAGAAATTTAGCAACAGGATGATGATCAAGAGTATGAGATTTATCTAATCTATTCCCCTTCCTCTTCTGGGGGGCCATGGCCTATTTTAGAACTTCAGTTGTATCTTAGCTAAAGGAAGCTGATACACTGGAGATTTTCTTAGCCTGGATGGGGCAGCACCACAGAGAGTTGCATTTTGCAACGTATCTGTTGGCACAGTGCCTTTTACCTTTGAGTCCAGAGCTGAGGATATGTTCCACATCTAACGCTTTGGCAAATGAGATAGAAATTTGCAGACTTACCCCAAAGAAGTGACCCACAGTGAGTGAAAAGCCAATGATCACGGCTGCTGAGCCCATGAATCCATTTCTGCGAATGTCTGTTGTGGCAAAAATACAGAGGACAAACTGAAGAGTAAGGAATATCTCTACAGCCGTGCCCTGGCCAATACCCACTCCAGCATGCAGCTAAAGAATGAAACAAAACATCATTATTAGAAATGACAAAATCAGGCCAGAAATGAATGTAAAATGGTGTATTTATCGGCGTTTCACGGGATATATTTGCCTGCTATCAACAATCAACAAATGACATTACTCTGAGATTGTACAATCCTCTGGGTCTGAGTTTATACTTATGTTTGAATGCCATCTTAGACCATGGATTCTTAATGTTCACAGAATGCTACATGACTTAAAGCAGTGCACACTTGCTTAGTGAGGGACCAATATTGTGTCATTCCTTCAGGAACTTGGCAATCAATTAATTGAAAGACCTCAACCTGATCAGAGGAGTAAAAGTCACTACTTTTTCCCCCTTAATCTCCGTTAAATCTCATTTCCACCCTTCCTTTGTGAATCAAATACCCAATAGGTAGGAGCAAGCAATGAGCATAAAAGCTGAAAGATTTCCTTTGCGTTTTAATGTTCATCAGTTTTGTGATTTCTTTGCTTAATGGAGAATGGGGTTGCTCCAGTTTTGAAACTATAAAATATTGGAGTAAACCAAAGCTATCTCTACTTTGCCCAACAGTATGCATTAACGTTCAAGTGCTTCAATTTTCCATACAATGGTTTTGCATTGTCTTTTGAGAATAGCAACTAATTCTTAATTAAGTGTAGATAGACACAAAATGCTGGAGTAACTCAGCGGGACAGGCAGCATCTCTGGAGAGAAGGAATGGGTGACGTTTCGGGAAGGGTCTCGACCCGAAACGTCACTCATTCCTTCTCTCCAGAGATGCTGCCTGTCCCATTGAATTACTCTAACTTTTGTGACTGTCTTTGGTGTAAACCAGCATCTGCAGTTCATTCCTGCATAAGTGTAGTTCAGAGACATGAAGCTATATTCATGTGGAATTAGATTGAGAGTGTTCACTGTGCTTCAAGTGGGACAGCCAATAATCTGCAATGAGTCATGATTTCAGAAAGCTAAATTTAGAACAAAGGCAAATATTTTATAAATATTGTTTTAACCTACCTCCCACTGGGAAAAGAGTTGAATTATGACTTTCCTCCACAACTGTCAATATCTACGCCTGTGAACTCAATATTGGATTAATGTATTACATGAATAACGGGCTTTGTTCAGCATGTAGGAAACTTTTAACATCCTATAATTAAATTATATCAATGATGGATTTTAGCTAAATTTGACAACTATTACTTTTACTATTTTTAAGTATCTATCCTTCGTGAAATCCTAGTCACGACTGCCTATGCATTTTCCAAAACACGAGGAAGTATACTTGTTTTCTGCACATATATGCAAAATATTTCACATTGTACAACATATAAATGTCCTTGCGAATTTAATTCTTCATTTTTCATTCTTGTGCATTTTACGACGTGACGTTTTTACAACTGAGACAAAAAAAATCATTATTTATTGCTTGGGAGAAAAAAGATAGTCCAAAAAATCAATCATTCAAATATGTGGTTCTCCCATTCCACATACACTCTATTGCACAGTCTAACAACATTAACACTTGCGTCTAGCATAAGCTCTTATCCATAGTGTGCATGCATCATGCAGCCACTTTATGCTGCTTTAAGCCAGAGGCATTTGACTTGTCCATGTTTTTCATTGCCTGGTGTTCACAGCTGATGTGCAAAACATTTTAGTCCCTATCATTAAAACAGTTTACCCAAACAAATGAGTTTCTATGGTTTACAGTGTTTGCAGTGGAATAAATCAATGCCAGGTTGAATTGGAAATGCAAAATGATTCAAACAAATATGAAAATAAGACTAGTTCATTATATTGCTCAAATAATATCAAGCTGAGTGAGTTACTTTGAAATGTGCAGTTATCTTGTAGGAAACTGTATACGCCAAAATCCCACAAACACCAACGCGATGAATGACTCGTTAATCTGCTTGTGATGAAGTTGTCTGAGAAAGATTTGTAGAATGTGGGATCTCATGGGAGCTACAAAGTTCACTTGTAATACCAGAACAGGTAGATGGGCCTTGCTTGAGCATGTGGGGTGGTTCAGGTATAGTAGGAAATCTTCTAAAATACTTAACTCAAACAATATTAATGTGAATGCATCATGATGCCACACAGTCAAAAGCAAAGTGTAACGTCCTATGTTCTAACTCAGCAATTGATGCATTTGCTTAGAAAGGCAAAATATATTTTATGCCTAAAACTAAACCAACAGTATTCTTAATGTGTCACCATTATTTAATTTTAACTTTTGAGATTAGTACTACTTTTGAGAAGATTGACCATTAAATGTCATTGCATCTAATTTGCGCTGAACTGTGTATATTTGTTCTTTGGTAGAAAATGCATTTCAATTAATTTTCCGTGATATTTTGGAAAGTGTCCAAAGCTATGTCAATAGATTGTATGTAGGTCCGACGTAGTATATAGTAAAGTACAATAATACAGTAAAATATACAACTTAACCTTGTCAGGCAAATACTGAATTTTGCATCTAGTCCATGGTGGGCTTGTGGCTAAATGTATATTTAATCCTAGGAAGGTACATGCTAGCTTATAAATTGCAGTCCTGGCTAACGGTTTTGGTTATTCACAGACTAGTAGGGCATTATACATTCACTTGGAGGACTAGTTGTAGTGTGTCACCATTATCTGAAGTTGAGGTAGTCATTCAAAGAAATGTTAATGTTTGTATATAGGGAGTATCCTTGGGAGTAGAGAAGGGGAGAACTTCAGCCATTGTTCCTAGCAGCCAGAAAAGAGTCACTGTTTCAAAACCTACATATGCAAAGCTTTGGTAGAAACATTAGATCATGGCAAACTTTCATAGACATAGTGCTTGTTATGAGTGAACTGCTTTCTTTTAAAGAGCTACTTGCATGTATCCCATCTTATCATGCACTTTGTGTTGTTTTAATATATAAACCAGCAGCCGCAGTTCCTTGTGTCTACATGATCATGCCTTTCAACGAATCTCAAAATGCTTAAGATACAGGAAAGCATTCCGAATTCAATCAACGTTAGATAAATGTAACATCGCATTTCTACTTGATTCCACAAAGAACAAAAAGGTCAACGAACAAGCAATGTTCTTTGCCAATATATTGTGCACAGCAGAGTTCTTGTAGAAAGCAGGAAGAACAATGCCCGGCTTGTTTCAAGGCAGTGTTGAATCCCGCATGACATCAATTATGAGTTACTCCAGTATTTTGTGTCTATCCTCGGTGGAAACCAGCATCTGCAGTTCCTTCCAACACAATTATCTCTTGATTGGTTTTAGTTTTGCGCACACAGAAATATCCCCAAATTAGCAATAACTGAGCGAGCAGATGATTCTCTGCTGTGATTTGCAGACAAGGTGCTACATTTAATGACAAGCAGCGCAGATTCTCCACATGAGATCATGTGTTTGGGCAGTGTCTTGTGCAGTGGGCGTTCGGCCAACGACAGGCTATTCTGCTTGGGTATGTTTACGCAGAGCGCAAGATCCCACGAACAACCGTCTGGTCAACAACTAGCCTTTTGGCAGTGATTTTGCGCTCAGCAAGATGCCAGGAAAATAGCAGACATTGAATGGACACTTAGTCCATCTTGGCGATGCTTTGCACACAGCAAGATCCCAGTTAAAATATAATTAGGGCCAGCTAGCCTGCTCTGGAAATGTTTTGCGCACAGCAAAATGTCACGAGAAAACGGAATTAGTGGACACCTAGTCAATCTTAGTGATGTTTTGCGCACAGCAGGACTCCAGTTAAAATGTAATTTGGGTCATTTAGTCTGCTTTGGTGGTGTTTGCGCACCGCAAGATCACAATAAAAGTACAATCTCGGCCACCTAGTCTCCTCTGGCGATGTTATGCGCACAGCAAGCTGTCACAAGCATCAGTGATTGCCTAGTCTGCTTTGGTGGTCATTTGCGCACACAGCAAGATCCAACAACTGTTTTAAGCAGAGTGATATAGTGTGGAAACAGGCCCCGGCCCAACTTGCCCACACCGGCCAACATGTCCCCGCTACACTAGTCCCACCTGCCAGCATTTGGCCCATATCCCTCCAAATCTGTCCTATCCATGTAGGATATGTTTGGCGATGTTTTGCGCATAGTTGGAGCAACATTGCGTTGTCCTGCGCCTCCGTGCGTTTTTGATGCTTTGTGCACAGGAAGACCCCACAGAACTGCAGGATCCATGACCCAGTTTGCTTCTCATGGTGTTTTGCGCTCAGCGAGACCCCACAAATAACAGTGCCAGTGACCGGTTGGCCCGCTTTGTTAGCTTGCATGTAGCGACATTGCCCAAAGAGCAGCCGGATCAGTGCTCCCGCCCCTCCTCCCCTCTTGTCGCCGGCCACGTTGCTGAGAAAGTGGCCCCGGAGTACAGATTACACTGGGAATAGCGCAGGGCATCAGTTTACCTTTGCCACAATTGACAGCGAAACGGAGACGCGCTTACAATAGAGCGCTGCTTGCAAGTGGAGTTGATTATTTTGCCAGTTTTATTTTCCGGAATGTGGCCGCTATACCTGCTCGTCAATCAATCAAAGGCCATTTCTAAAAGCCTGATAGATTATATAGATTAAAAATCTTATAGATCTTATAGATTTAGCCCACAGAACTTTCGAATCACATTAAAAACAACGCTCAAGATACGAGTAATAACGCAAATAAAACCACGCCACTTTTTAAAAGTTGGACATGCATTAAAACAGAAATTAACTCTCCCTTTACGCGATTCTTCGCTTGAAATCCTATGATGTTCGTATCCTGTGAACGGGTGGGAAATCTGCCGTTTTGGATTATCCAGATAAATATTCAGTTCAGAACTAATCAAACGAAATCAACAAAACTTTTCGGAATTCGCCAGATCTTGCATTACAAAACAATTGATACAAACGCCTACCCTCGCTGTTTCACCAACGCGAGCATCGTGCGAACTACCCGCGTGAAAACCGTGTTCCTACCTTCCTCGCGTTGGGCTGGAGAGAAAGGTTGGCATTTGCACCATTATGTGCAAACTCGAACCTTTGAGGCGGCCTCGGAAAGTTTTGAAAAGCAGTTTTCAGAAATATTACGCCCTTTCCCCCGAAAGACACGCGAAACACTAAACGAGATAAAACCTAACATACTCTCATTAACTCTATAGTCCACGTTGTTATCTCCACAATTTCAATTCTACGAACTCTCGGTCCTGATGTTTCAAAATATATGGTTCGTGGAATAAACCATTGAAAATTATTTTAAGAATACTTCCAACCGATCTGTAGTTGTATGCACAAGATTAAAGTCTAAAAGAATCAGATCTGCTTTTTGACAGACCATTTATTAAATAAGATTTCGTGATACGGGAAACTTACATTTGAAATGATTTATATTCTTTGAACACCGGCTTTTATTTTAAACCCATTTAATTCCCAGCGAAAATAATATTATTCAATTATTCGTTCAATTCGGACTCTTAACTTTGGGTAAATGTTTAAGTCCCAGAGTTTAGACGGTATTAGAATTTGGAACAGTCTTAAATAATTTCCGAATCGTCACTTTTTAAAATGTGTTAATGTTACTTCAACCCATCTCAAAGATATTTTATATCACAAACGTTTTTAAGTTACATTTTCGGACTCTCTGCCTTCACACTCGTTGCATTTACCAATTAATTGCCTTTGTTACTATTTTTGCACTATTTTTGATTTTCCAGGACATTTACCATTTTGCTTCAAACTTTAATATTGGGTTTTTTTTCCCCCAAAAAAGGTGTTAAGCTTGTACCAGTTCACACGTTAACTCTTCTTACAGCTTGCTATTTGCCAACAGTGAGTATATTTACCGTGTTGAGCCCTAGGTTGCCCCGTACAGTGGGAGGGGTGACCCCATACAACACAGCTGCCCCCGCCACCGCTCCCAGGAGCTGAGCTGCTATGTACATCACACAGCGGAACATGCTCAGCTGCGCCCCCAGCAGGTAAGCGAAGGTGACAGCCGGGTTGAGGTGCGCCCCGCTGACATGTCCCACCGCCTGCACCAGGGCAGCCAGGACAAAGCCAAACCCCAGAGACACCAGCAGCACGTTCACGGGGCCCGGAGACCATCGCATCGTAAAGCCCAGTCCAAAAAACACGAAGAGCATGGTGGCAAAAAACTCTGCAAACACTGCCCTCCAGAACGCGATGGATTTCAACTCCCACATCTTCCCGGTCTTCGAAAAAGCAGACTATTACAAAATAACAGCAAATGAAAAAACAAAGGATGAAATTGTCTCCCGGCTCCTCAAACGTTTTCCCCAATTTTAATTGCACAGAATGAAGTATTTATAGGGGACTCTGAATCTGACAACATTATCTGGGGGAGGGACCTGGCTAGTTTGTCATTGCATTTAACTCTTTCATCCCGGGCCATGGGGGCATATTCTCATTACTGCCGCTTCCACCGCCCCCCCGGTCTGCAAGTGGACCACGAACTCAGGAACTCTGCAGAAATGCGCGAACAAATCTGGAAGGCGTTCGTGGAACATCACAAATTAAATCGACAAATCCAAAAATAAATAGGAAGGCATTCTGCCGTCGTATAAATCACGGAAGAGCAATTAAGATAGGGATGATGCAGGAACAAGGAGCTGCAGATGCTGGTTTACGCGAAAGGACACAGAGTGCTGGAGTAACTCAGCGGGTCAGGCAGCATCTCTGGAGAACGTGTACACAAAAGGGCATAAAGTGCTGGAGTAACGAACTAGTTTGAAGAAGGGTCCCGATCCAAAACGTCACCTATCCATGTTCTCCAGAGATGCCAGTCAGTCTGAAGAAGGGTTTCGGCCCGAAACGTTGCCGATTTCCTTCGCTCCATAGATGCTGCTGCACCCGCTGAGTTTCTCCAGCACTTTTGTCTACCTTCTCCAGAGGTGCTATCCGACTCGCTGAGTTACACCAGCACTTCGTGTCCAATTAAGATAGGGACAAGATGAACTCACAAATAATATGAATGAGGTGGCTTAGTGCTTAGTCTCGGCTTGCACCAGTGAATAATCAAAATGGACAGGGCATTTGAAGATATTAGAACGCGTCAAAACATTTTAGTTGAAAGAAAGTTGATAAATTGGACACACAATGAGGATAAAATTCCAAGATTCCACCCATGCATACTAAAAGAAGCTGGGAACAAGATAGGGGAGGGACTATAATAGAAGAGCGACGTTATGTGTATGCACAAGATAAAAGATGAGATACACGCTGTTCCAGGAAATGGAGATTGTGGGTGAAATGTAGGAATGTGAGAAGTATTGATCCACAGAAACCAGTAGCGCACCTATTGTTTTTTTACCCTTTCTGCAACATTTTAGACTTGAAATGGCTGTGGGTTGGAGGCAAATCATGTTAGATCCAGGCCATGACTCCAAAATTCGACCATCTCCAGCTACTTCCTTCACAAGGCCAGAAGTGGGAATGTTCCCTGAAGTTTGCACAATGTTCAGTTCCATTTACAACTCCTCAGGTAACGGAAATGAAAAACAAAACTGCAGGTGCTGGAGATCTGAAATTTAAAAAAAAACAGAAAATGCTGGAAAATGCGTTACAGGTCAGGCAGCATCTGTGGAAAGTGAAACCGAGTTGATGTTTCTGGTCTGACATAAGGTCTTCAACCTGAAATAGTAAGCTGGTTCTCTTTCCACTGTTGCTGCCTGACCTTCTCTGCACCTTTTCCAGCCTAATGGGGTGCGGACGAGCAGCATTTTCACCATTTATTGCAGTCTTTTTGTTTAGCAGTCAATATATAAATTGTGAATATTTGAAGGCCAAGGAGAGACTTCTTTAGCACTTCAATAATTACAATTTGTCTATTTGAAAACACCCTATGTATTCCTCGAGAAGGGTCCCGACCTGGAACGCCGCCTATCAATGTTCTCCAGGGATGCTGCCTGAGTTTCTCCAGCGCTTTGTGTCTTTCCTACTTATTCCTATTCCTTGCTTTTCATCCTGTAATCAATCCTCGAAGCATATTACCATCTTAACCTCAACCCCCTGAGCCCTCATTTTAAGTAACAACCTGTATGGTATCTTATCAAATTCATTTTGAAAACCTAGATATACCACATCTACTAGTTCTCTTTTATCTACCCTGCGATGTACATCCTTGTTAAATTAGATGCAGGTCTGCAGGTCTAGGAGTTAATCTGGTTTTAGTCACCTTTACGATTTAACGTTTCTTGCTGTCACTAGACCCTCAATTATTGTTTCTTCTGCAGTGAAGCTGATTTAAATAATGATTTATGCATCAGTCATCTACATGTCTTCTTTTCTACATCGGTGAGACCAAGCGTAGGCTTGGCGATCGCTTCGCCGAACACCTCCGCTCGGTTCGCAATAACCAACCTGATCTCCCGGTGGCTCAGCACTTCAACTCCCCCTCCCATTCCGAATCCGACCTTTCTGTCCTGGGCCTTCTCCATGGCCAGAGTGAGGACCACCGTAAATTGGAGGAGCAGCACCTCATATTTCGCTTGGGCAGTCCGCACCCCAGCGGAATGAACATTGACTTCTTTAATTTCAGGTAGTCCTTACTTTCTCCTCCACTTCTCAGCTCTCCCTCAGCCCACCGGCTCCACCTCTTCCTTTCTTCCTCCCGCCCCCCCCCCCCACCCTCACATCAGTCTGAAGAAGGGTTTCGACCTGAAACGTTGCCTATTTTCTTCACTCCATAGATGCTGCCTCACCCGCTGAGTTTCTCCAGCACTTTTGTCTACCTTATGCATCAGTAATTTCTTTTCTTCCCAACCATTTCTCCTGTTAGTCTCTTTAGGCACACTTCTATTTTTGCCGCTGAATTGTTGTGGCATTAGTTTGTTCAGTTTAGTTTATTGCCACGTGCAGCGAGGTACAGTGAAAAGCTTTTGTTGCATGCTAACCAGACAGGGGAAAGACTATACATGATTACAATCAAGCCATCCACAGTGTACAGATATATGATAAAGGGAATAACGTTTAGTGCAAGATAAAGTCCAACAAAATCTGATCAAAGATAATCCGAGGGTCTCCAGCGAGGTACATAGTAGCTCAGGACTGCTCTCTAGTTGTTGGTAGAATGGCCCAGTTTATGTCTCTATATAGATGCGGAAGCTCTTGCAGTCTTTTTATCTTTCTTGTTAACTTAATCTCATTGTCTATTTTTTCTCTCTATGTGAGTGTTTTGATTTGGCAACATTATAAATATTTTCATTTAACAATGCTATCTTTAACCTCCAAAGTTACCTTTGATGGATCACTTATCTTGTGGAGTTTTTCATTCTTCAATGGAGAAGTTTAAAAAAAACATTATTAATCTACTAGCAAAACTTTAAATCTAGTTTCCAAATATACCTTAGCTAATGCACCCCACGTTTATGTGGTTGACTTTATTTAAATTTAGAACTCTAGTTTTTGACTGACCTTTCTCTCTCTTGAAGTATTTATAACATTGTCATATTGCCTTCACTTTTGCTGCATGTGAAATTATTGATGAATCCTATCTTAACCATATGAAATAAAGTCGAAGACAACGTATTCACTAACTAGTTCTAAGATGCATTGTCCCAAAAACTGTCCTGACAACATTCTCACATCACATCCTCCAAACTACGTTTGCCAATTTCATTTGGCAAATCTATGTGGGATTTAGTGTCCCCCACAATATTGTTTTACCTTTGAACGAAGCTATTCTTATTTTTTGATTAGTATTCTCTCTAATTTTGTTGTTTCTGTATTCCTCTCCAATCAGTATTTTTAGTCATATATTATCCTTTACTTCCACCCATATAGATTCCATTATCCATTCTTCTGGGCCAAGTTTATTTCTCGCTGGTTTATCCTGTGTTACCAGGTCTTCCTGATCTCTTTTACCATTTGGTCTACTCGTTCTAAATGCTAAGACACCTGGATTATTTAACTCCAACTCCCTGAAACAAATGTGCTGCCATTTCTCTGTAAAGGCTGCTGGGTCAAACCCATTTGTTTCTATTTGTGCCGTCTGTTCACCAGTCCCAAATGGTTCATACATTCAAATACACGTTACTCGGGTAACAATTCCCAGATTTATATGTTTAAGGTAGTTTCAATTTGATCCCTCGCTTCTCAAAATCTGAGCAGGACTCATTCCTAGAGCTACCTATGTCAGACGGAGGATATCAGCTCCCCCCACACGCCACCTAGTCAGAATGCTTCATAAAAATACACTGGAGGTTCCTCATGATAGTACAGGCGATCAACACTAACCACTCTGACCTCCCGCAAAGATTTATATCAAGTGTGGTTTACAGATGATGAATAGGGCTTGGGGATAATCGAACAACTTCCTGCAGGGACCATGGAGAAATTAACCATCTGGAACTATTTGGCCTTGGTCCTGAGGCAGCTTAGTCATTGCTCCAGAGATTAATGGTCCATTTTGCTCAATTTTTTCTCATCGGCCAACCCTCATCCCAGGAAGCAGTCCGGCCCTTCTTGGTTGCACCAGACAAGTATCTCCTTTCTTAAATAAGCAGCCTAAAATATTCCAGGTGTAGTCTCAGCAATGTCCTGAACAGTTCTACCAAGTGTGCCTAACTCTTATACTTATTCCCTTTGCAATAAAGGCCAACATTTCATGTGCCATCTTAATTGTCTCCTGGCCCTGCATTCTACCTTCATGTATTTGTGGTATAAGAACACCCAGATGTTTCTGAACACCAGCAGTCTAAAGAATATTCTGCAGTTTTTGTTACTCTTTCTGCAAAAATAGAAAATCTCAGATTTCCATCTGCCATCTTTTTGACCCATTGATATTCCTTTGCAGACTCTTATGAACTCCACAGCCCATTTCATCACCTACCTTTGTATTATAAGCGAAGTTAGATATTTTACACGCGGTCCCTTCATCTAAGAAGTCATTAGTATTGGTTATAAATAGCTGAGGCCTGATCTCTGAGGCACCCTACCAATTATAGTTTGCTAACTGAAAATTATATTTACTATCCATAAAGCTAATCGGCATTCCTCATTAATATATTATCCGCACTCCATGATCCCTTATTTTGCACAGTAACTTATTTTTTCGCACCTTGTGGAAATCTAAATATACTAACCCAACTGTCTCCCAATTGTCGACTGCTACATGCTCCAAGAACTGCAATAAATGTCTTTACGCTCATTTTTTTTTCATAAAACCTGTTTGCTCCACTTCTTCCGATTATGGTTTTCCAAGCACTCTGTTATCACTTCCTCCACAATGGATTCTAGCGTTTTTCAGACAAATGTTGCTGGGCTAACTGGTCTGTAGATCTACATTTTCTTATCTTCGTCTTTTCTTGAAAAGCAGTGTTACATTGGATGTGTTACACTATCATCTACGTTACAATGTAGGACCATAGTCTACATTACAGTAATCTTTCCAGGATTCTTGGAATATTGGAAAATCACAACGAATGCATTGGACTCTTTTAGAATACAAGGATGCAGGCTTTTGGATTCAAGGGATTTGTCCACCTTTGGTCCCATTAGTTTGCCCAGTGCATTTTCTTTATTTATACATAGTGAAATGGGCACTTACTGTCCCTCCATAATCTCCTCTGAATTAAGGGAGGTTTTTGAGTCAACTACATTGGTGAGTCTTGAGTCACAGACAGGCCAGGTAGGGATAGGAGGCGGGTTATACAACAATATAGCCGGTGGCGCAGCGGTAGGGAAGCTGCCTTACAGCGAATGCAGCGCCAGGAGACCCGGGTTTGATCCCGACTACGGGTGCTGTCTGTACGGAGTTTGCACGTTCTCCCCGTGACCTGCGTGGGTTTTCTCCGAGATCTTCAGTTTCCTCCCACACTCCAAAGACGTACAGATTTGTAGGTTAATTGGCTTGGTAAATGTAAAAATCATCCCTAGTGTGTATAGGAAAGTGTTAATATGCGGGCGATCGCTGGTCGGTGTGGACTCGGGGGGCCGAAGGGCCTGTTTCCACACTGTATCTCTAAACTAAACTAAATTAAACTCAACTAAATCCAGTCATTTCATGGTTACCTCGACTGAAATTTACTTAATTGTTTTATTTTATATTTCCCATCTGTAACAGTGGGGTTCGATCTCTGGATCAATGGTCCAGAGCTTTGGTTGCTAATCCAGTAATTTAAAGATTGTGCCGCTGTATCTCATGTACTCCCAGTACCAGAGTCAGTGACCCGTGAGTCAATCCCCACTTCTCCCACACATTTAAGTCTCTGATCTATTTGTCCATCCATCAATTTCCATGTGACTCGGGAAGCAATGCAGAGATTATTACTCTTGCAGTTAAAGTGGGCCAAATGCGGGAGCTGGGACTAGTGTAGATGGGGCATGTTGGCTGGTGTGGGCAAGTTGGGCCGAAGGACCTGTTTCCATGCTGTATCACTCTATGACTCTATGACTAATACCTGGAATGAGCTTATTGTCCCCTGAGGAAAGGTTTTCTTTTAGTTTAGTTTATAGATACAGCGAGGAAACAGGCCCTTCGGCCCACCTTTTCTGTGCTGACCAGCGATCACCCCGCAGACTAACGCTATTCTGCACACAGGAACAATTTACAATTTTTACTGAAGCCAATTAGCCTACAAACCTGTACGTCTTTGGAGTGTGGGAGGAAACCAGAGCTTCGGGAGAAAAACCACGCAGGTCACGGGGAGAACGTACAAACTCCGTACAGACAGTATCCGTAGTCAACATCGAACCCGGGTCTCTGGCGCTGTAAGGCAGCTACTCTTCCGCTGCGCCACCGTGCTGCCCCAGAAGTGGGCTTGTCTGGGATTTTGCCCTTCGGCCCTACTAATCAAGAGCCTATCAATCTCTGCTTTAAAATACCCATGTTTTTATGATGTGGGAGGAAACTGGAGCACCCAGAGGATACCCACACAGCCGCAGGGAGAACGTGCAAACTCCACACAGATAGCACTCGAGGTCAGGATTGAACCCGGGTCTCTGGTGCTATGAGGGAGTGCCCCTTACTTTCCCCTCTCACCTTCAACTTATGTTCTCTGGTTCCCTGCTCTGAGTAAAATACTCTGTGCATCTACCCTATCTATTCCTCTCATGATCTTGTACACCTCTGTAACATCACCCCTCATCTTCCTGCGTTCCAAGGAATAAAGTTCTAGCCTGCCTGACCTCTCCCTATAGCTCAGGCCCCTAAGAATTGGCTACATCCTCGTAAATCTTCGCTGCACTCTTTCAAGTCTAGAATCAAGTCAGGAATTTTTGCTGCTGCCTGCAAAATGAAACCGTAGTATTTCATTACTGACTCAATGTGTCGAATGCTGCCTGTTACTCGTATTGTTGAAGTCTTCTGATGATTTCCCATGTTCTGTTTGGATTATCAGTAATTTCTGTCCCGTGCTTTCTATGATGTGGCCAGTAGGCTCAAATAATATGAGGAACAAGACCATTTTGTCCATTTGATCTGTTATTTCAACTCCGCAGGCACAGTTTGTCCAATTTGCCCTTCCATGGATCCGACACAACATTAATTCTTTGAGTGAAGAGTTATTTCACCTGTCCTGGAAAGGCTCAACACATAACCACACAACCCACATTATTCACCTTTAATAGACCTTTTCTGTGAGACAACATGGGTCTTGGCCAAGAGAACCATTGGCATAGAATACTTCATGCTTCCTAACTATAGAATGACGGAGCACTGAAGGATGGCATCTTGACTGTCGCAACGTAATATTGTTTACTTGGAGCTTTCAAACCGGTTGCTAATTAGACATTGTTTAAGAAGGAACTGCAGATGCTGGAAAATCGAAGGTAGATGAAAATGCTGGAGAAACTCAGCGGGTGAGGCAGCATCTATAGAGCGGAGAAAATAGGCAACGTTTCGGGTCGAGACCCTTCTTCGCTCCATAGATGCTGCCTCACCCGCTGAGTTTCTCCAGCAATTTTGTCTACCACCGCTAATTAGACATTTAGCATTTTAATAAAGGAATTAATCCACACAGCATGATTTGATTCTTTTTTTCTCAGTAATCTTTTCTTCATATCCATTATTGCATGAAATAAAAACTTTCCAATCCAACCCGTCACTTCAAGTGCAATTCATGGTCTAGGTTTAGTGGGCCGCTTCCATCTCCAATAACTGCTTCCTCCCCAATGCTTCTCCAATGGACATCAAGCACGATTCAATGGGTTTCCTTTCATGCAATATACAAATATATTTGTGTGGGAAGGAACTGTAGACGCTGGTTTACACCGTAGATAGACACACAATGCTGGAGTAACTCAGCGGGACAGGCAGCATCTCTGGAGAGAAGGAATGGGTGATGTTTCTGGTCGAGACCCTTCTTCAGACTGATCACTAGTTCAGATGGCACCAAATATTCCTACGGAGAATGGCAAGCCAGTGAAAAGTAAATTCATTTTTACTGAGATCCATCAATGTCCCGGTGAGACACTGTGTAGGATAAGCATAAATCAGAAAAATAATGTAGATACCAGAAGCCTGAAATAATATGCCGGAAATATTCAGCAATCAGATGGCAAGTGTCAACAGTGAAACAGAGTTAGCGTTTCAGATCAGCGATCTTCCATCAGAACCATTTGAGCCTATTGTAGATGCACATCTATTGGTCATAACAGGGTAACTGAGTTGACAGATGAGTTGACATGCCTCAAGAAATTACATTTTGAAAGAAGACACAAAACGCTGGTGTAACTCAGCGAGTCAGTCAGCATCTCTGGAGAAACATGGATAGGTGACACTTCAGATCGGTTCTGACCTGAAACGTCACCTATTCTTTTTTTTTCAGAGATGCTGCCTGACCCGCTGAGCTGCTCCAGCATTTTGTGTCTATGTTCGGTATAAACCAGCATCTGCAGTTCTTTCCTACTAACATTTGAAGGATCCAGGCATGCCACACTTATCGAGACCTTCATATTTCAGGGGTTGCTCTTAGGATTTTATATTTGGCATCCTGAGAGTTGTTGTATTTTTAACCACGAGTGTTCAGTTTCTTCACCCTGACTTGTTTGAGACCCCCCCCCCACACATTTTGTGTCTATCTTCGGTTTAAACCAGTGTATGCAGTTCCTTCCTAGACTTGACATAAGGGGTGATTGGGGCAGATGTCCACAAGCTCAGTCGCAGAGGTAGATATTAATGAGGGTATTAACAGAAGAAAGAGAATTTTAGAGAGGAAATTTCAGAACTTTCAGTTGTACAAGACGTTGGTGAGGCCACATGTGGAATATTGCGTTCAGCTTTGGCCACCCTGCAATAGGAAGGACACCATTAAACTGGCAAGGGTGCAGAGAAGATGAACAAGGATGTTGCCAGGACTTGAGGGCCTGAGCTATAGGTAGAGGTTTGGCAGACTAGGACTGTATTCCTTGGAGCACAGGAGGCTGAGGGGTGATCTTGTAGAGGTGTATAAAATCATGAGGGGAATAGATCGGGTGAATGCACGGAGACTTTTACCCAAGAACAAGAGGACATAAGTTTCAGGTGAGAGGGGAAAGATTGAATAGGAATGTGAGGAGAAAGTTTTTCACTCAGAGGGTGGTGGGTATGCGGAACGAGCTGCCAGAGGAGGTAGTTGAGGCAGATACTGTAACAGCATTTAAAAGACACTTGGGCAGGTGTGCGGGTGGGACTAACTTAGATGGGACAACTTGGTCAGTATGGATGAGTTGGGCCGAAGGGCCTGTTTCTGTGCTGTATGACTCCATGACTCAAAGCATGGCTGCCTGTGCTGGGTCCATTAAATGTGAGGGAATGATCTCAAGGCCAGACTGGAAGGAGTGCCGATATCGCATTGTGTTATAGAGCTGGAGACAGGGAGACCACGCAGGGATTTGTAGCAAGCGCAAGAACTTTGACATCAAGGCAATGCTGAAACAAGAGCCAGTATATGAGAGTGAGGACAGGGGTGCTGAATGAAGGAGACCCAATGTGATTTGGAAATCTGGCAGCAGAAATATGCACCTCCTCACGTTTCCGGAGGGTGGAATAAGGAAGGCCAGTAGATGTTGTGAAGAAGATGCTTCACTCCTGTTTGTTTGCGATGACTTATTCTGAACAAACTTGCTTCTCGCTCCCTATTGCTGCAACTTATATTCTGCCAATGTAAGCCAGTGTAAAATGCATTGTGGGCACTTCCAAGCTAATTTTACTATTGATGTGCAGTTGCAGCCTCTGGCCTCTGGGTGGCACAGTGGAGTAATTTTTCACGAGAGCCTCTCACAATCCTATCATCATTTCACATTAAGATAAAATGCTTACATGCATCACCTGCGCCTGGTCAGCATGGGCTGTTTACCAGAGCATTATTATGTAACTACACATGTATTCATCAGAGGGCCTGAGTGATTTTCATTGGGTCTGTCTAACGTGAGGGGAGTCAGCAAATTAAAGGAAATGCTGCTGAAGGAATAAAAACAGTGATTTTGCAAAATTTCGCTTTGCACATGCGGGTTGCAATGACATCATCTGTTCCAGAATGAGCCGGACTGAGCTAAACAATGGCAAGTGCCCGATGGGGAAGGAAGATGCAATGGTACAAGCTGCCAGGCTCCACGATATCACATGGACTGGCTCACAGCACCCAGTGCAGCATCCTGCTTAAGTACTGCACTTTGGACTCTGTCTAAGGAACTGATGCGCTACAATGCTGAGAACTACATTCTGCACTCTGTAACTTCCCCTTTACTGTACCTATTGTACTTTAGACTTTCCTTTAGACTTTAGAGATACGGCGCAGAAACAGGCCCTTTGGCCCACCGAGTCCACGCCGACCAGCGATCACCCCGTACACTCGCACTATCGTACACACTGGGGACAATTTTACAATTTTACCAAACCCAATTAACCTACAAACCTGTACATTGTTGGAATGTGGGAGGAAACCAGAGGAATAGCATTAACTAAATCTTGTTGGGGGCTATGCGTCAGTGGATAGGGCGGTTATGGGGTAAAAGGAGCAAATTAATAATATTAATATAATATCAAGGGGGGTAGTTAGCGTGTGCGCGGGGGGGTAGTTAGTGTGTGTGACGCCGCATGCCGTCCCCCCAGCCCCCCCCTCCCCCGCAACCACACGTTGGGGGAACAGACCCAACGGGTCTGCACTTGGTCTAGTATTCATTAAAATTGGAAGTCAGAGCTTTGGTGAAATAGTTCCACTAATTATAATGAAATCATAAACACAGAAATAAGGAATCTGTTTATGGTTTCAAATTGAACACAGGAAGTCTCCACTTATGATCGCTCTTGGAGGGGATTTCCTGATCACCACTGCAAGTGTCTCCACTCTTTTGGATCTCACTTGATGTCCGCTGTGGTCTGGTCACCACCAAGGGTCGCCGTTTGACTGTTTTGTGCTGAGGGGCAGCAGGGAGGAAACAGCCATGAAGCATGCAGCAGGGGACAAGTGTTTGTGCCTGCAGCATGCTGAACACAGCTGTTCCATGTAGACAGCAACCAGAGGTAAGGCATGGAGGAAAAGACGAGGGGATGGACAACCTGCCCTGGCTGCTCTCATGGCCAACTCAGTGTCCAATTCCACCATTGACACTGGCTCCCAGCCCACCCAAGCTTCAACGTTAAGATTCTCATGCGCCTGCTAAAATGGCTGCACCTTCAGACGCGTTCAGTTCTTAAATTCCCCCCCTAAATCTCTCTCTCTCGTGCTACCCCCAAACTGCAACCAGCACTCCCCACAACATTTATGAATTTTGTAAAGATTTAGTCACCTGCCCTATTATTTCCTTCTTATGCTCAGTTTAAAGTTGCGTCTCATCACATTCCTCTGTTTTCACTAACTTAGCGTTTCCAGCGTGGCTGCTGCATAGAGTAGATGTGGCCCATGTGCTCTGCAAAGTTTTTTTGTCTTTTGCCATTGAGTGTTGCCAGTTCAATTATAATGAGTAAGACCCGTGTGGACCTGATTCGGCAAGTCTATTGTGCAGGATTTCAGTAAAATGCTGCTGACGCTAACACAGTTAATGCCTGGGTTTGAAAGCACAAGGCTGCAAATGGCAGGCAAACTAGATAGAATCTGTCCAAATGCAACTCATCCCTGACCTTCGAGAGCTTTGATTACCCAAAATACAGAAATTAAGAAATTACAGAAAAAATAAAGAAATTGCCCCAGCCATTTTATGTTCATATGGTAAATGGAAGTATTTCTCAAATGGTATTTGTTCTAAGAAGGATGATCAATTCTTCTGTCAACGAGTCACACAGCACAGAAACAGGCCCTTCGTCCCAACCCGTCCATGCTGTCTATGGAGTCACATGCAGGCACGGCAGATTTATTTCCCCAAAAGACACCAGCAAACAAAAAGAGTTTCGAGACATTATCACTGACACCAGCATTTTTGTTTCTAAATTTCTTTATTTATTTGCTGTAATAGTTTAGTTTCAGAAATACAGCACGGAAACAAGCCCATCTGTCCAACAAGTCCATGCCGACCAGCGATCACCCGTTCACACCAGTTCTATGTTATCTCTATTGATACTTTCTCGTCCAATAGTGGGATTTGAACTCACATCTTGGGATCAGTATTTCAGGTTTCTGCAGAATGACCCGAGTAACTTCACTGAGCAAAATAAATAAATAAAGTGCCGGAGGAACTCAGCGGGTCTGGCAGCATCTGTGGAGGGAAATGGACAGACAACATTTCGTGCCGGGACCCCTCTTCAGACTCACGTTCTTCAGAAATGTTGCCTGTCCATTGCCTCCAGAGAAGCTCCCTGACCCATTGAGTTCCTCCAGCTCTTTGTTTTTTGCTGAAGATTACAGCATCTGCAGTCTCGTGTGTCAAGTAATATCTCTGATCTCTGACCTCTGATCTCTGCCATCTCTGATGTCCTCCCTCTAACACTAATGTTATTCGCCAACTGCTGATCAGGTGAATTCATTGAAGTCGGCATGTGGCGGGATATTTGATGTACAACTTTCTGGCCTGTGTAACTTAGTACCATTCTTAAGTTAGACACAAAATACTGGAGTAACTCCTCAGCAGGACAGGCAGCATCTCTGGAAAGAAGGAATGGGAAATGTCACCCATTCCTTCTCTCCAGAGATGCTGCCCGTCCCGCTGAGTTACTCCAGTTTTTTGTGTCTAAATGTGTTTCTATGGTTTACAATGCCAGGTTGAATTGGAAATGCAAAATGATTCAAACAAATATGAAAATAAGACCAGTTCATTATATTGCTCAAATAATATCAAGCTGAGTGAGTTACTTTGAAATGTGCAGTTATCTTGTAGGAAACTGTATACGCCAAAATCCCACAAACACCAACGCGATGAATGACTCGTTAATCTGCTTGTGATGAAGCTGTCTGAGAAAGATTTGTAGAATGTGGGATCTCATAACTGTCACTGTATGTCATGTTGTCACGTGCGGGCGGAGCACCAAGGCAAATTCCTTGTATGTGAATACTTGGCCAATAAACTTATTCTTCATTCATGGGAGCTATAATGTTCATTTGTAATACCAGAACAGGTAGATGGTCCTTGCTTGAGCATGTGGGACAGTTCAGGTGTAGTAGGACTCAGGGGAGAGGGAAACTAGAGATATGAAAATGGAAGGTGTGAAAAGGACACATCAAAGCAGACGATGATCAAGGAAATGTAGAATGGAGAATGGTTCATAGTTGGCTCTGGGGAAGGTGAGAGTAATCAATATTCATATGAAGCAAACTATGAGGTGTTGTTCCCCACATGTACCACACTTGCTGCCGCCTCGCCTGGGGATACCCCAGGCCTAACACTAATTTATCAAAAGCTCCTAATATTTGTGGCCAACCACATCTCTAACACAGAGTCACAAAAGCAAACCCCTTCACGTCAGGCTACTAATATAAGCGAGGAGACAGAGGCCTGGCATTAATTTAACTGGTCCTGCACTTTAGCAGTCGGTTTCACCCTCATAGTGGACTGGGTGACCGTCAGTAACGAAGACCGAGACACACTGGCCGTTTCCACAATCTCAATATCTTTGCAGGTGATGCAGGCAATGAGCTTCTCCTGGGAGGCACTGGAGGCAAAAAAGAACTCGTAAGAAACACCTCCAAGGACAGCACCAAGGATGGGGCCAATCCAGTACACCTGCAAGAACAACGAATAGAAAGTTCCTGTTAATGTTATTATCATTCAGCATCGTAAACGACGGCACATCCGTGCATTAATTGCATTGTCCCTCTCCATAAAGTTGGGAGCTCTGGCCTGATGCCTGCCACTTGCATCTGCCTGTTACTGAGCTCCCGTTAACAATCAAATCCATATGGCAGTGATGACGTGGTTAGAGTTCAGTACTAGTCTGAGAGCACGCACTCCATCTTATTGAACTTGGCCTGTGCTGTGGAAATGTATCAACAGGTGGTGTTCATTTGTTCCCGGCTCCTGCAAACCTCATCCTGTAACCCACCAGCACAGACAGTGCAGGAGAGAAAGTCATGGTGAACTCTCGGTCGAGGATGCTGCCGAACGTTTAGCACTTTCCTTACTTTCCTGACTCACGGCATTTGTTCCCAGGTCCTTGAAACCTCAGTCCATAACCCATCAGTATGGACCATACAGGAGAGAAAGTCATGTTGAACCTTTCTCTCTTGGTCATGGAAGTTGCTGAACGGCTGCTGTCTGTGTGGAGTTTGCACGTTCTCCCTGTGACCTCCGCGTGCTCCGGTTTCCTTGCACATTCCAAAGGACATGTGGGGTTGTGGGTTAATTGGCTTCTGTAAATTGCCCTATTGTCCGTGGAGAGGATGAGAAAGTGGGATAACATAGAACTAGTGTGAAGTGGTCGGCGAGGACTCGGTGGGCCGAAGGGCCTGTTTCCATGCTGTGTCTCTAACCTAATCTTTTCATTTAGTCCAAGTCTGGCAAACTGATGGTGTGATAATCCAGCTCCATCAAATGGTGCTTTTATCCTTCGAACCACAAGAGTTGCTTCTCTGTCAGCTTCTGAAATCAACCCACAGCCTCACTTTGCTGGGCATCAGTCCACTGCTATCAGCGAGCATCAGGTGCTGAGGCTGGGATCTGAAACCATGCCGTTCACTTTATAGCCAGCAGCCCCGAACAAGAACGTGAGTGGATCTATTTGCATCGCACCTGATTTTCTGGATATTCTGAAATGTTCTGAAATAAAAGTAGGAGAATTTCACCGAAGTCCAGAACAAATAAAATGTACCGAATGAGTTCCTAATCCTTGCAGCAGCAATGTGCTGTGTGTGGGCTTCAGCGTTAGGGCTGGCTGCGTCTGGTCTTTGGGGGACTGAGCGTGCAAGATATATGTTTGCATTTTAACCTCTGGAATTTTATGCGCTGCGCGTTGCGCGACTGCATTTTTGCTTTCTCGAATGGGCAGTCCTGGGTGGCTGCTTGCCGCATTTTTGCTTTCCTGCGCATTTGCATTCATCGAGGGGCACGAAGAAAGGAATGGGGGGCAGTCAGTAGCGAAGTCCACCTTCTCCTCCTAGTACAAGCATCCCCAAAAAAACTAGGCTATGGATGTGCGCGCATATGAGCCTGTGGTAGGTTTAAGGAATGCCATGTGCAGCCTGCATGTACCTCCATAAGCCCGCATGTTTAAAGTCCTGCGCATACCGTAGTTTTATGCATTTCGTTTGCTGCACCTAGATTTCTGGACCTTGCATTCCTGAACTTCTGTATTTCTGGCAATTATTTTGTTGCTGCTGCTTCAATGTCTGCATTCTTGCTTTACTGTTGGCAAATCCTTTGCATTTGGCACCGTTCGTGCCCTCAGAGCAGGCCAAAGCCGATGAACTGCATTCATTGTTGCAAACCGTTTACGCCAATTTGCGCTCAGCAAGCTTCCACGAGCAGCGATATGTGTGATAACGACCCAATCGTCTTTTTGGTCGGGGAATAAGCATTCGTCTGGAAACTGGGCAGTACTCCCCAACTCTTGTCTGAACTAAGACATAAGAGAGCGAACAGTGCTTTTGTATCGATACCAATACAATAATAAAGCAGTACCTCTGTGGGTGCGGCTGGAAAGCAGCATCAGACTATTTTGTCCTCTCGTTTCCCAAGTAGGGCTTGAACCCACAATTGTATAAGAAGGAACTGCAGATGCTGGTTTACACCAAAGATAGACACAAAATGCTGGAGGAATTCAGCGGGACAGACTGTATGAAGAAGGGTCTCGACCCGAAACGTCACCTCTCCAGAGGTGCTGCCTGTCCCGCTGAGTTACTCCAGCTTTTTGTGTCTACCCTAGATTTATCGTACAAAAGTGGGGAGATTATGTCTCTGTTATACAGAGCAGCGTTGAGACCTCATCTGGAGTACTGTGCAGAACGTTGGTCCCCATCTTTGACAAACGTTTCGAGATACAGCATGGAAACAGGCTCTTCGGGCCACCGAGTCCACTCCGATCATCGATCACCCGGTCACACTAGTTCTATGTTATCCCACTTTTGCATCCACTCCCGACACACTAGGGGGCAATTTACAGAGGGGCAATTAACCTACAAACCTGCACGCCTTTGGGATGTGGGAGGAAACCAGAGCACCTGGAGGAAACCCACATGGACACAGGGAGAACGTGCTAACTCCACACAGAACGCAGCCGAGGTCAGGATCGAACCGGAGTCTCTGGTGCTGTGAGGCAGCGACTCCACCAGCTGTGCTGCCCCAGATAACCCAGTTGGTAATGCACGGTGAGCAGGAGGAACAAACGGCAGTGGAGGCAGAGCCATTGAATATTTTAAAGGCAGAGATAGATGGATTCTTGCGAGGCAGGGGGTGAAAGGTTGCTGGGGGGAGACAAGAATGCCAAGTGGATGTAACAAACAGATCAGCCGCAATCTTATTAAATGGCGGGGCAGACTCGATGGGCCGAGTGGCCTACTCCTGCTCCTATTGCCCATATCTGTGTGTGTGTGTGTTCTGGTTCAGAAACAATGATTGACTGCACAACCGTCCTGCAATAAACACCTGACATCTGTTTTTCAGTGCCGAATATATTTAAGAATGAAAGATATGGGAATACTATTTTGGAAGAACCCTTGAGGGCGCCATTGTTTTGGGATGTTGCACAAAGTTGGTTTAAGAAAGAGCAGAGCTTTCCCGTTTACATTTGTCTGACAATAGACAATAGACAATAGGTGCAGGAGTAGGCCATTCGGCCCCTTCCAGCCAGTACCGCCATTCAATGTGATCATGGCTGATCATCCCCAATCAGTACCCCGTTCCTGCCTTCTCCCCATATCCCCTGACTGCGCTATCTTTAAGAGCCCCATCTAGCTCTCTCTTGAAAGCATCCAGAGAACCTGCCTCCACCGCCCTCTGAGGCAGAGAATTCCACAGACTCACCACTCTCTGTGAGAAAAAGTGTTTCCTCGTCTCTGTTCTAAATGGCTTACCCCTTATTCTTAAACTGTGTGTGGCCCCTGGTTCTGGACTCCCCCAACATCGGGAACATGTTTCCTGCCTCTAGCGTGTCCAAACCCTTAACAATCTTATATATTTCAATGAGATACCCTCTCATCCTTCCAAACTTCAGAGTGTACAAGCCCAGCCGCACCATTCTCTCAGCATAAGAGTCTGGGACACGTTCTTGTCCGTTAGTGGTGTGCTGGCCACGAGGAACACTGAACGCATCTACACATGACAACTCTGCCCTGGACATGGAAAGCCTTTGGTTTACCCAGTGATGCTCCCAGACTCCGGTGAATACAGCTGGTCCGAGCGATCGTGCAGGATTCAGGCTGCCTCCCGAGAACTTTCCCTGGAGGACAAAAGCACAGGAATCAGTCGGATGCACGCTCCCTGGATCCGCAATGGCCAGTCGGGAGGACTGCCTGTCGGAATCCCTGCTCCACATAGAACGAAGAACAGTGCAGATAGACACAAAATGCTGGAGTAACTCAGCGGGACAGGCAGCATCTCTGGAGAGAAGGAATGGGTGACGTTTCCCCAGCATTTTGGTGTCTATCTTTGGTTTAAACCAGCATCTGCAGTTCCTTCATACAAAGTGCAGTGCAGCACAGGAAAGGGCCCTTCGGCCCACAAAGTCCGTGCTGAACACAATGCCAAGTTAAACTAATCTCTGCCTGTAAGTCAAGTCAACTCACTTTTATTTCTATAGCACATTTGAAAAACAACTCTCGTTGGCCAAAGTGCTTTACATTGGTGGAGGTACTAACGTTATACAACAGTGGTTCATAGATTAAGTACATATGTGATCCATGTCCCTCCATTCCCTGCATATCCATGAGCCTCTGATGTCCAAGGTGGGTGAATGAACCAGTAATATTCCCTGGTGCAGGAACGTGGAGAGTTGGCCCCGGAAGGCACAAAGCTGTCGGATTTTTGTCACTGCTCCTGCAGTGAAAGTTGTCCCAGTTTTTACGAGAAGTCACAGCCCTTCCTATAAAAGGAGCATGTTTGATGTAGCGGAGCCCTTCTTGTGCCCTGCATCCACTGGTTAAGCAACGGACAACTGTGGTCCTTACCGATGCCAGGATTCCTGTCGTCAGGCTCAGGGCTATGGCCAGGTTTCCCGGTTCTCCCACCTCCCTGCGCCGATGATCGTCCACGGCAAAGATGGTGAGAACCAGCTGGAATGTGGCAAAAATCTCCATTGCCAAGGCCTGGCCGGCATTTCCGTCTTTGTTGATCTGCTTGGAAAAACACAAGAGGTTACTCAAGCGGCACCTCCCAAAAACCTGTGTCCTTTACCATCGGGAAGGGCACAGTAAACGTTGGGACCCTGGGTTGCGTTATAGAACAGAGAGACCTGGGGGGGGGGGGGGGTGCAGGTACATAGTTGCCTGAAAGTTGCGACACGGGTGGAGAGGGTGAGGAAGGCGTTTGCCACACCTGCATTCACCGCTCAGGATGTAGAATGCGGGAGTAAAGGGCCTGTCGCACTTGGGCGTTATTTGCGCGTCATTTACACAACATTTACGCATCACGCGCGGGTACTGACTTGCACGTGACGCGCGCATGGCGCGTGGTGAGACGTGGTGACGTAGGCAGTGACGCGCGGTCGCGCGCGGCGCCCCAGGATTTTGGGATTCACAAAATCTTCGCGCGCCACCTGCATGACATGCAACTGACACCCAAGTGGGACAGGCCCTTAAGATTGCAAGACTGCCCATTGCCCATGTGCTTACCAGGATGCCTGGCACCAACACCACAGTTTGTGCCCGTCCCACCAACGTTCCTCCTCAACTGATTCTTTTCGGGACAGTTTTTCCGCCTCCTGTTTGGTATCAGGCAACTGAACCATCCCACCACCAATTGGAGGGCGGTCCTGACCTACCATCTACCTCACTGGAGACCCTCAAACTATCTTTAACCAGGTCTACTGGACGTTATTTTGCACTAAACGTTATTCCCTTTATCCTGTATCTGTAATTGTGGACGGCCGCATTGTAATCATGTAATTTTTGTCCCTGACTGGGTAGCACGCAAGAAAAAGCTTTTCACTGTACCTCAGTACACGTGACAAGAAGAAACCAAACCAAACCAAACTAATTTATTTTTGTTTTTTGCCTGGGCTAAAGTGGGTTTCAGTGGATATTTTTAAGGCAGAGATAGATAGATTCTTGATTAGTACGGGTGTCAGAGGTTATGGGGAGAAGGCAGGAGAATGGGGTTAGGAGGGAAGGATAGATCAGCCATGATTGAATGGTGGAGTAAACTTGATGGGCCGAATGGCCTAATTCTACTCCTATCACATGATCTTACTTATAACTTTATGACTCCATTCTCCATTTTGGAGAAACGTATCTCTATTGAACATCAGTAGGGAAAATATCATAGAGAAGGTAGGAAGAGACGTGGACTCACCATGTTGACTAGAAGCCTTGATGTTGCCTTGACCGGGAGCGACATGTAGATGATCCCTGTTCCAAGCACAGCACCGAGGCACTGCGCCACAAGGTAGAACGCAAACTGGAGTCCATCCAGCTTCCTGGTGCAGAGCAAGGCCAGGGTGACGGCCGGGTTCATCTGCGCGCCGCTGATTTCTCCGAAGCAGTGCATCAGGCTGAGTGCCGAGAAGCCGGCGGCTACAGCCACCTGCATCAGAACCGGAACTCCATCCTCCTGCCCAGGGGCAGAGGCTCCCAGAATAACCGTCACCAAGATCAGGGAACCGACCAGCTCCGCTAGGACCGAACGCCAGAACCTGCGACTCCGCAGCTCCTAAGGCAGAGGCAAACAGTGTCACTGCGGGAATCATTTCCCCCTTTTACATTTTACATCCTAGCAAACAAATCTGTGGAATTCTCTGCCACAGAAGGCAGTGGAGGCCAATTCACTGGATGGTTTCAAGAGATGGCTCGAAGGGCCGAATGGCCTACTCCTGCACCTATTTCTCTATGTTCCTATGTATGGGGATAGGAATTCATCCTCAGTCACATGGACTGGATGCACTATTTCTACCACATGGAGTATTACAGCACAGAATCCGGCTATTTGGCCCGTTTGGCCTCTGCCAGCAGTTAAGCCCCACTCAAGTCTGCTTGCAAGCTGCCTCCTTCCTCTTTCCCCTCATTCTAATCTAGCTTCCCATTTCAAGGCAAACCCACCGTTATTTAGCCACAAGGGTCAAATCATCTTCTCCATGCATTCTTCCTCAGCTACCATCACCACCCATCCTCTTGACTTCCCCTTTAGCATCCCCCACAGAGCAGACCTTTGCCCAACACCACTTTGCCCCCTTCTTCCCTCTCACAGATAAAACCCAATCTCCGTTATCCCCAGAATCCCCTTGATTGGTACGGGTGTCAGAAGTTATGGGGAGAAGGCAGGAGAATGGAGGGAGAGATAGATCAGCCACGATTGAATGGCGGAGTAGACTAATTCTACTCCTATCACTTATGATCTTAAAATCTAATCTTCACACTTGCCCATAAAAGATGGTTTCATTTCTGGTGAGAACAGACTTCTTCCATTAAATGTGCATTGCGTGTCCCAGATTAAAATGTGCAAGTTTCACCTGAAGAACGGCGTGCAGACTTGCGATTCCGCGCACAAACTTTCCAAAGCCAGGAGGATGTCCCTGGATTTCCACACCAATGTTGGTTTACTTATTCATTTATGGGATGTGTGTGTTTTAGCCTTCTCTTTCTATCTCCCTCTGCATGGACAGGTTTAGTTCGGCCACATAGCGAGAAGCTGTTCCCATTGACGTTTGGCCCCCAACCCTAGTGACTATTTGCGTGCGAGCCACAGAAGCAGATCTACAATCACACATTACAACATGCTCCACGCTCTTAAATCTCTAATCCTGCAGCAACATTTATACACTGTAAATGGCTCGATTGTAATCATGTGTGGTCTTTCTACTGACTGGTTAGCACACAACAAAAGCTTTTCACCTCAGTACACGTGACGATGAACTAAACTGAACTGAATGGTCCAAGGAGCAGTGATACAAGGTCTATTTTCTCCTTTTTTCACCGAGCGAGATGACAAAATGGCACCATGCAACATGAAGCCATCTTGCAGGAGGTACGTGCAGACTGATTTATGCCCGCACAGAAAGAACCCATTCTCCGTGATCACTGCTGACCACGAGGTGCTCAAACACGGACCCCATGTTGAGCTTTCCATAACTCACATTGTGTAAACTCCTCTCCGTCAGTTCAGCAGCAACGAAGGGGCTCAGCATAGAGGTAAACCTCCCAAACTATCCGACATGGGCCACACACCACCCATGTCCCACCTGTCTGAGGTGCCTACAGCATTTGTACAAGTCAATGGATATTTTTAAGGCAGGGATAGATAGATTCTTGATCAGTGTGGGTGTCAAGGGTTATGGGGAGAAGGCAGGAGAATGGAGTTGAGAGGGAAAGATAGATCAGCCGTGCTTGAATGGCGGGGTGATGGGCCGAATGGCCTAATTCTGCTCCTATCGCTTACGAAGGCACAATTTATACAATGCCCGCAATCGTCGGAGAACTTGAAAATGAATAGCAGCTTCTCCATCACCGTGCTATCCCGTTCAGCAATGAAATAGCAGCTCTGTGAACCTGGACAAACTGCATCTACCCGCAAGAGGGAACGTTGTCCACAACAGCCGCTGCATCCCACACAAAGCCGTGTTGTTTTGGTACCATGTACAGCACAGGTGGATGTGAGGGACAGATTTAGTCATCTTATATAAAGACTGTCTACCAACAAATACGTAAGCATGAATTTATTAACACCATCTTCATTTTGTGCCATCAATCTGTCATTCATTTGTGCTTTTTCTGTTACCTTGTTATTTCAAGATATCCATTTCTTTAATAACCTTACACTTATTCCCCTCGTTTATAGTCACATTTCACGCAGGTTTTATCGCTCATCGTTTATAGCACCACACAATTTTCTATTCTCGCCACCTTTCACCGACCCTTATCCATCAATTTGTCTTCAAGCTGTAGGGGCTTTTAAAAAAAAGTCTTTCGATTAACCTTTTGTTGTTTTGCTCCAGACGACAATGTTTCTCTCCACGTTAAAATACATCTCAAGACGGTACAAAAAAATACGTCCACAACTATAATCCGCACACAAAACAGTGAGCACTTCAAACCACTTGCCCTGCACACTCGACCAAAATGATTTTCAATCCTCCGTTGAACCAACTACAAATGACCCCAGCTGAGAAATCCCCTCAGTGATCGGGGAGGGGGGATTTCAACGCCATCTCTTACCTCTTGGATGGACATGTTGCCTGTTGATCGCAGGTGCTTCAGCTGCCCGATCCAACGCCACTATATTTTTTCAGAGCTGTGTCTTCCAACCACAAGGGAGCCCCAAAGAGCTTGAGAGCGGGACTGACCTATGACTTGCAAAAGAAGAAAATTCATCCACTTAACTCAGCAACCAAGCTCGTTCTCCTTCACCAGTGCAACCCCTCAAAGCCGCATCAATTTGAAGATCGCGGGACCCACGCAGTTTGGCTCAATGCTCTGAATAACCCTTTACTGCGTGGGCGAACGTTGGCGGGAGTGTTATGCAAGCGTGGCAACCATGATTGTGATTGATGATTAATTGTGTTTAATAATTATTATCGCGACAGCTCTAAGTGAGAAACAACGTCATGGGAAAAGCCCAGGTTCCCTCGAACCCCCTTCTCATCGATTTGCACGCCCCTGTCCACGCCTTTCCTTCACCCCACAGTTCCATCGTCGTGTCTGTCGACCAATGCCCATTCACGGCACGTCATCGGGGAGCCTCCAACCGCTGCCCAATGATATGTGTACGCACATCCCTCACGCTCTCACTGTAACTCTGCAACTTGTTATGACTGGGATTGCCATTGGTGTTGGTGGCTGATGCTTGCTTTGGTGTCCTGGCCCCCTTACATTGGCACCCTGCTCCTCTGCGGAGGGCTGGCGGGTGGGTGCCTTTTGTTTCGTCTTTCAACAGCTCTGGCCGAGCGTCCCCCTGCGGGCGGGAGCGTAACTAACCCGTGTGATAAAAGCTTCCCTCACACCCCTGTTACACCTTTCTCCCCCGCCCCTCCAAGTCCTTGAACGGCTAATGGGAAGAGCTTCCCTCAATTCACCCTCCCGAAACCCATCAAACCTCACCACAACCTCACAAACCTCCCATCAAAACTCGCCACAACCTCAGCAACACCTTTCCCCAGACAGTGAGCGGGCAAAGGCTGGGAATGTGAGCTGGGGCTGGAGGATCGCAACACTCCAGGGATTACATCATTCCATTCCTGGATTAGTTGCACTAAACTTCAACGGACGTAACCTGCCTCCATTGTCCATTTCTCAAATTTTTGTTCCCAATTTAAATGAGGTTGCAGGTGACACCACGTTGAAACTCCTAGCTGGCTTTAATTTCCAGCATCTGCAGTTCCTTCTTGATCATTTTAATTTCCTTTCATTGGGAGTGGGCAGCATTGATTGTCCATCACCCGTTACAGTTGAACTGAGTGGGCCATGCCAGGATGCAGAGAAGGGTCAGCGTCTCTGGTGGGTCTGGAGGCCAGAATGGGGAAGGATGGCGGATCTCCTCCCTCAAGGATAACACCATGTCAGTAAGACACCAAGTGCTGGAGTAACTCAGCGGGTCAGGCAGCATCTCTGAAGAACATGGATAGGCGACGTCTCGGGTCGAGACCCTTGTGGAAGGTTGAAAAGGGTCTCAACCCAAAATGTCACCGATCCATGTTCTCCAGTGATGCTGCTGGAACCACTCAGTTACTCCAGCACTTTGTATCCTCTTTTGTAAACCAGCATCTGTAGTTCCTGGTTTCTACCATACCAGTAGGGGATTTTGTTTTGACATTCTGGTTTATATTACCCCTGATTATTATTAATATCATAATTGAGCCACAGTGACTTAAGGCAAACAGGGTGGGGAAAGCGTACTCTGGCCCCTGGCATGGAGATTGTAACCGTGGTGGCCGTATGAATCAGGATAGTTCCTCAAAATGGCGACCTCTCCTCCGTAGTCTTTCATTCCTCTTTTGTTTTATAATTCTGGTGTTTAGGTGAGCAACCTCCGTGGTGATGGAAGACGAGGGGCCCATTTCTCTGTGCCATCGCTGTATATTGGACAAGACAGGAGATGTTAGCAAGCTGCCGGTGAGCAACAAGGGGCAAAGGATCAGAATAGAAGCACAAGGCGTCAAAAAATAACCAACTGCACAGATTATTTTCCATCTGCAGTTTTTTGAAGTACTATTGATTCTCGCGTCGTCGTGGTAACGAGGTCTTTTCATTTCAAATTGCCGGAGTGGTAGCTTCACCTGACATGCTGCAGTTACCCTGGCAACTGTTGTCCAAAGTGTTGAGGCTGGGATATGACTGAGAATCCACTTAATTTATGTTGGAGGGAAATGACTGCTTTATGAAAAAGCAACCTCTCATTGACAAGTTTATTTAGCAAAGAGTTGAAGTACTCGGCGGCTAACTGAGGCCAAAAGCCTCCCTCCAGGGTGACTAAAGGACAGGAGCGCATGTGTGGGATGGAGGATTCACCATCGGTTCACCATCCACTGGATGAAGAAATCTCTCCCCATCTCAGCCGCCCCCTTGTTCTGAGTCTGTGGCCCCTGGTCTGGACACTCCAGTCTGGGGAAGCACCACCTGCCATGTCCACCCTATATCATTCTGTGTGTTTCAATGAGATCCCCTCTCATTCTTCCCAACATTAGAGGCCACAGGTCCCGTCTGCTGTATCTCCCTTTGCACAACACACTGGCATCCCAGAAATCGATCTGGTGAACCCTTTGCTGCAATCCCACCGTGGTAAGTATCAGGCTGACAGACCCGATCAACCTCACCAGGGTCTTGCTTAAAGTAAGGTGTCTCTATCTTGTATTCAAATCCTCTTGCAATGCAGGTTCATGCCCTTATAGTTAGTTCTACCTTCAAGAGTAGACTCTGAGTGTGGATCTACTCAGAAACCCACCCCCCCATCACTGTCTGTGTCCACACCGAGCTGCTGGGCAGGGGGGGGGGGGGCAGCTTGTGAGCTTCGGATCAGCAGCAAGATTTGAACAGGAGACACAAGGAACTGCAGATGCAAAACACAAAGCGCTGGAGTAACTCGGCGGGCCAGGCAGCATCTGTGGAGGGAAACGGACAGGCGACGTTTCGGGTCGGGACCCTTCTTCAGACTGATGGTGTAGGGGGGGGGGGAGAAAGCTGGAAAAGAGAGGTGTTGGCTGGTCAAAACCTGGCAAGTGATCGAAACAAGGAACTGCAGGTGCTGGATTACACAAAGTGCTGGAGTAACTCAGCGTGTCAGGCAGCATCTCTAGAGTTTCCACAGATGCTGCCTGACCCTCTGAGTTACTCCAGCACTTTGTGTTTAGCTCAAGATTTGAACAGGTTGGAGCAGTCGGTGGAGTGTGGCTGATCTTTGGTCTTTACTGATGCCTGACTGTACAATTTGTGTTGGCTATCATCGCGGGTCTGTGACCCTCAAAGATCACCCCATGAAATGCAAGGCAGTTGTTGTGAACAATGGAGGTTCTGCTGCGCTGGCCGAGCTTAGTGGTTGCAGCAGCAACAGGGTCAGCAGAATGCCAGCCCTTCATCCACGCCGTGTTTATCCCCCCTTTTGCAAACGGAACAAAGGAGAAAGCAAAGAAGGGCCGCGTCAGTAACTGCTGACACATCCACTCCTGTCTCAATCTCCAGCCCATCCCCATTGTTTGTACAGATCTGCATTCTGGAACCTCTCTCTCCTTGCTAAATGCCTGCTCCATTTTTTGCTCTAGTTTGCTGACAGTGACTTAAAAACAACAATTGATAAGCTGCACGTTCAAGCAGATTCGAACAAAGGAGAGGATGTTGAGAGAATGTTTCTCAAAACCGCACCATGCGCCACTTGTCAACATCTATTCAAATCAACATTTCGTCGATTCTGCTGATGCTGCCCCGCCCGATGCCCTCTGAGCATCGCTGGACTGTGCAGAATTACTGCCAAAGCCACAGCGTTATCAGTGGGGGACCACGACTATTCCATGGGCTTTCACTGGGAAACACACCTGACACGCAGGTCTCACTTTCTTACACTCTGCACGGCTTCAAAGCTCCAGCTTCAAGCCGCTTCAACACTGAGGTGTTAGTGAAAGTCAGGTTGGTGGGGACTGGAAGAGGTTGTTTAGTTTAGTGTAGTTTAGAGATACAGCGTGGAAAAAGCCCATCAGTCTGAACAAGGGTCCTGAGCCGAAACGTCACCTGTCCATGTTCTCCACAGATGCCGCCTGACCTGAGATACTCCAGCACTTTGTATCGGTCCATGTTCTCCAGAGATGTTGCCTGACCCACTAAGTTACTCCAGCAATCTGTGTCTTTCCATGGAAACAGGCACTTCGGCCCAGCGAGCCTATGCCAACCTGTTCACACTAGTTCTACGTTATCCCACTTTCTCATCCACTCCCTACACACTAGGGGGGATTTACAGAGGGCCCATAAACCTATAAACCCGCACGTCTTTGGGATGTGAGAGGAAACCGGAGCAACCGGAGGAAACCCACGCGGTCGCAGGGAAACGTGCAAACTCCACACAGACAGCACCCAAGGTCAGGTTCGAACCCGGGTCTGTGCCACTGAGGTAGCAGCTCTATCCGCTGCACCAATAATCCAGCAATGATTTCCACCCTTGTCGAATGTACTGACACATGAACCGTGGCACATGAACTGCTCGGGGCTGCTGAGTCAGGCTGGTGGGGGGAGAACTGGGAGGAAAATGAAACAGATATCATGGAGAAAGGAAGGGATGAAAAGGCGAGCGAGGAGAGGAAAATCGCTTTGTTCCTCGTGCATTTCCAATATTGATGCTTGTTCTAATGAATATGTTGATCGGAGGATGGTTTCCACAGTAAACCTGCCCTTGCTTTGCTTTCATTTAATCTATTAATTATTGGATCAACATCCATCATTATTATATCCCGAAGCGAATATTGAAAGCAGATTCTGTTTGGTACTTATCCGAATCATATTTGTACCAGCTATACCAATTCTTGAACATTGCAAAACATTACATTTACTTAAAAAGACAATCAGGCTAGTTAAAGTAAAATTGGGAATAGCGCCATCTTTTGGCAACCAATATATTGATCCATTTCAAAATATGTTGGAGTCGAATTCTTGGTAAAATGATACAAAGCATCAACAAAAATCAGCAAGCTAGTTAAAAATTACAAATCATGTGAAACCAATGTCTAGAGCTTCTGTGTATAAAATAATTGGTGCATTCGGGAGGGGAATGATGTGGTTGGAGATTGAATGAAACCCTAATGTGTGCTGGACAACAGAGAGGAGTGTTAACTTTCTAATGGCCAATCCTCCTCACTCTTAAAGGACAGAATCATCATAAAGGAAGGATTAAGGAATCTTCCATTATCTATAATTCTTGAAAATAGTCACGGACATTAATTGAGGGGAAAAAAAATGATCAATGGTGTTTTATCATTAATGTTTTATTATTATTAATGTTTAGTGTTTTCTGAGTCATTCGTAACTGTCACTGTGTCATGTCGTTACTTGTGGACGGAGCACCAAGGCAAATTCCTTGTATGTGAATACTTGGCCAATAAACTTACTTATTTACTTAGTTAACCTGGATGTTCAGGGAAAAGCTTTGAGTTTTCTAATAGGTAATGTCATTGCAACCTTGCTTCAGTCACAAAAGTCACACGTTCAAGTCCCATCCCAGGAACCCAAAAAGCCACAGGGCATTACTGAAGCAGCAACAAACTATCTGCTGGAGGAACTCAGCAGGTCAGGCAGCATCTGCAGAGGGAAATGGACAGTCATTGTTTCAGGTTGGGACTCTTCCTATGGATCAACTGGAGGAGCTGCACCTTCTTTGACAAGATGTTATCTTTGGACAAGATGTTCCTTTCCCTGCCAGGTTGATACAATAAATCTTATGGCAGAACTAAATGGACATTGGCCATTACCACAGACAGCTGTGAAGGTCATTGGGTACTTTTAAAGCAGAGATTGATAGGTTCTTGACTGGTAAGGGCATCAAAGATTACAGGATAATGGAGTTGAGAGGGGAAAATAGATCAGTCATGATTCAGTGGTGGGCCGATCGGACAAATTCTGCTCCTATCTTTTATGAAACTCTTCAAGTCCAGAGTCCACTTGTTATTCATATATTGACTTCTTGTGTTTTCTGATTTCCAAAATGAGAAACACCAATTTTACATTATGATGATGCATCAGAAACTCGATGTAAGGTTTTCCTAATTGTGAATAGCTCAATCTCCAGTCAACTAGAATTGCCCCAGCCTAGCTCAGAATGGTAATGGAAGGGATCCCAACTCAGGCTGGTCAAGTCATGGAAAAAAAAAAGCATGGATTGAAATTGGGGAGCCTCAAATCATAATTTCAGGGCAATTATTTGGCAAATTCCCCCAAACAATAATAGGTTGAACACTTAAGTCAGAAAGCTAATGTTTATTCATACACAGGATTGAATGTTGGCAAAGCCAGCGTTTACCATTTAGCTTTGACTGCCTGATATTTTAAAATGTATATAGTGATTGGGACAGATGCAAGAATGTAAACTGATTTTAATATTTTCTTTGTTAAATGCATCCAAAGCTTTATTTGCATAGTACATACATATACAAAAATGTACAAGACACACACAAACACTTCAGGGACTAGTAGAGCAAAGGCAGCAATTTTGTATTTATACAGGAATTGACAAACTTTGCAGGTACATTACCAGGTTTGGTTATTTACAGCACATTATATTAGCTTTCATAGAAAAATCTGGACTTTTTCAATTGAAAATAAAACCTTCCTCTAGGAGAGTCAGGCTTGTGTAGTCACCTCAAAGGCAGTGATTAAAATCTAAAGCAGACGACCAGATTGGAATGGTTCAATCAAAATTTATTTTAGTCTGCATAGGTTACAAGACTAAAGAAAAGATGTCTAAATTGTGCCCAAAGCAGCTTCAAGGGATGAAGTCAGAATTTAAACATCTAATTGTTAGAAGTATACACAGCAGTTTACTGACACGCAGGCTAGCAAGCCGCTTGCTTCTCAGTCACTAACCCAGAACTCAACCCTGGCACACAAGAGTTCTTTGATGCTCCACTCAATGGGAAGTTGATGATATCAAGCCACATTGTGTGGTAAGTCCAAGCAAGTATGATGCCTAGTAACAGTTTTCAGACACACCAAACAATGCAGGTGATGTAGGACAGATGCTTTTTTTTTTTTTTTAATTTGCAAAGATTTGGGTAGTGGTACAGTAAACAAAAATATTACAAATAAAGTCTGGCTACCCTCAATGTTGAATGCTGCTGGTTGAATTAGAATCAACTCAGTCGCTGGATTTGGGGAACTCTTACTTTAAAACAGGTTATTTTACACTTGGTCAACATTTCAGCTAACACTGGATACATGACTACACTATGGGACGGTGAGGAGAAACGGTTGTCCTTGCGTTAAAACAGCAGTCACATGATCCTATCTATGCTTGGAGCTCTGCGGCTTAAAAAAAGCATTACTTTCCTCGAACTCTGGCTTTGATCAGCTCCCAGCATTGGTGTACAAGGATAATTCAATTAACTCACGTATTTCAAAGTGGCGAGACTGCAGGAGCCCTGCAAAGGATGGCAGTAGCATGTATTATCGTGTCCTGTTCATATCAGAGAGATTACAGAAAGCAAGACTCTGTTATTAATTAAGTGGTTACATAGGGTTAGTGTATTGTAGTGTACATTGAAACTTAGGCAATTTCCACAGTGATGAAATATACAGCAGGTAAAAGCGTTAGATCACCAGGATGCTTGTGCTAGTCAGGCAGTTTTATATAGTTGATGAATCTCAAAGTGCTTGCTTTTACAAAGGAGACAGCATATGTAGACAAAGTTTCATGTAAACAAAGCATGGCTTTTGTGTTTCAGCAAGGGATCACATTGACAATAGCTGTTCAAGTGACCATGTCGCTCAAGCTCTTGAAGGGCACTCAAGCTCACTTTTTTGTAACTATAAACTAGTTTCCTCACCAGACTTGGAGGCATTGAAAAAGACAATGAAATAGAAAATACCACAACTTCATAAATGCATCATCTAGAGGGTAGGACTTTCTTGCTCCTCCCGAACAGACTGCAGAAACTGCTGGAGACACCTCTGGCTGCTTATGCAAGGAGGTAGCTCAATTGGGACAAAGTGCTGTGGAGCAGAAACATACAATTACAATCAAAGACTTCAACACTTCTAGGATCAGCTTCAGGACTTCAGCCCAATTTGTAAAGTTGTAAACAGAAAGAATGGGAACTGCTTCCCACAGCTGCATGCTTTCATCACATCTGCCTTCATGGAGTCAGGAAAGTTTTGCAAAGCTCTCCATCTTTCCAGCAGAGTGGAATACAATTCAAGTGGCAACAGGTTTATTTCATTCATTTTGGCCTCAGCCCATCTGAAGTCCAACATGGAGTCTAACTTTTGAGACACTTCCCTGCCAGAACTTTTTTTTCACTTTGTGAAAACCTCGCATAATGTCAGCTTTTCCATGTAATGGGTCAATTTGTTATGTGGTTGAAGTGTGCTGATGCAGGTCACAAAACTAGACCTGGCACGTTGCAAATCACAACTGCAACAATAAACTATAAAGACTGATTGAAAGATGAAAAATGAAAGCAGACCCTTTGGCCCACTGAGTCCATGCCACCATTGATCACACATTCACAGTAGTTCTATCTTACCCCACTTTCACATCAAGTCCCTGCATATATACCAGGGGCAATTTAAAGAAGCCAATTATCCTACAAATCTGCACGTCTTTATGATGTAGGAGGAAGAACGTGCAAACTCCATACAGACAGCACCCAAAGGTAATGATCGAACCCGGGTCTCTGGTGCTGTGAGGCAGCAGCCCCACCACCCAGAGAGAAATGGGATATGGACGCATTCTCTCCTCACACTAGGTTATGGGACAACATCCTGATATTTCTCCCTGTTGCTAGTATTACTCACCATAACGTCTTGTTGCTCGAGTATTTTGGCCACAGGGTTGGTGCAGTTTCTGTCTCCCCTCCTATCAGGCGACAGGGCGATACGAGCAAAGCAGCAGGAAACCTCTTCATCCAGCAGAGTCTCCTGAAAACGCTTCCGGCATCCAGGACGCAGCTCACCAAACCTCCGTTTCACGCTAGACGGATGCAGCGCCCCTCTGCCTGAAGGTCAGAAGAGACAGGTTGTAAAATTCACAGCTGATCTGCAACCGGGAGTCTCATTGCATACGGACCCGAGTTGGATACATTTTACTTTCACTAATAGCTCACAAACCCACCACTCGCCTTTGTGATCGGTGGAATAGCATACAACCAGCTTTACAATCGACAAATTAAAGCATTAATGAATGAATGAATGAATGAATACTTTATTGTCATTATAACATGTACAACGAAATTAGAAATGCCAACCAGTCAGTGCACCATTCACACATTTTCTAAGAGCAAAAGTCTAAGATAAACAACTAAAATAAATAACATGAAAAAAAAAACACATTCTGTCGATTTCACAGTCCCTTTGGTGTGTAGCACACCTGCACTCATTTGGTGGCTACATTAAGTGTAGTTATTGCTGTGGGATAAAAACTGTTTTTGAGTCTGTTTGTCCTTGTCCTCATTGATCTGTACCGTCTGCCTGACGGCAGCAGTTCAAACAGGGAGTGACCGGGGTGGAAAATGTCCTTTATGATCTTCTGGGATTTTTTGAGACAGTGGGAACTGTGTAGGTCCTCCAAGGTGCTACCATACAATGTGCTCTGATAGTGCTAGTGCTACCATACAATGTGTTACCATACCATTACATTAAACAATAGCAATTCATTGGTTAATGATCAGGTTTGCTTAATCGATCTTAGTCTATCTTGAAGTTGGAAGTGTTGCAGGCTGAAACTCAGGGCTCAGTCTAGGCCAACACTCAAGTACATTGTGGTTATTCATCATTTGTTACACATGGGATCTTTCTATGTGCAAAATGGCCACTGTGGTTATGTATACACCTGCAGTCTTTGTATTAAATATAATTGATTGATGCATCCAGATATTGGCAAGATAGCGAAGAAAATACTACATAAATACTAAAATTCTTTTTTTGTTTTTTTAAGTTGCTTTTGTACGCAGTATGTGTTCTTAATAATGCCAATCACTTGCAGGGATTTTTTACTCCTGCTGTGCAGAGACTCAATATTGCTAATTTTTGCTGGATACCTCCAGTTCATTGCCCAAACAAGTATTCAAGTCACATGAACACGGCGCTGTGCATCTTACTTCAAAATAGATATTGTAAATCCTGGGAAAATGATGGATTATACAAAGTGATTTATTTCGCTTCCCAAGTCACTTTGCAATTCTAGATCATTATTCATGCCGAATTGAAACATTCTCACTAGCTTTATAACCAACTAATAAAATAAAAGATAGAGTTTTAACAGAACAAGCCATTTCATTTAAATTCTAATTTTAAAAGGATATGGAAGGCAGGTGTAGAAAGAGAAGGGGAATAGATCGAATCGCTAAAGGCACACATGGCCATAAATAAGGGAGCTGCTGTCTATCTTAATGTCATAGCAATTCTCATCCTCCCAATACATCAGGATATTACTTCAGACACTACACTTCTAAAAAAAGCGACAAAATAAATAATCAAAGGTAGGCAGCCAGCTGACACGGATCTGGATACACACAAGCATGTGCCAATATGAATGTTTTCTTTACCAATGGAACTTAACCCAACTCTATAAAAGTAAGAATCCATGGTTTTAGAAAGGGCAGGCCAGGTTAGGTTAAAAACAGCTGTGGTACTGCCGGTAGAGCTGCTGCCTCACAGCAGCCAGAGACACAGGTTCGATCCTGACCTCGGGTGCTGCCTGTGTGGAGTTTGCACGTTCTCCATGCGATTGTTTGGGTTTTCTCTGGGTGCTCTGTTTTCCTCCCTCATCCCAAAGACGTGCGAGTGTGTAGGTTAAGTGGCCCTCTGTAAATTGCCCCTTGTGCGCAGGGAGTGGACGCAAAAGTAAAATAACATGGAATGAGTGTAAACGCATGATTGACGGTCAGCGTGCACTTTGTGGGCCGAAGGGTCGGTTTCCATGCCGTAACTTTCAATTCAACGTTTCATTGTGACTTTCTGCACCTTAACAGGAAAGTAACTCACCTGCTTGACCACTAGAATAGGGGGATTGGAATTTGAACCCAGTTGTGAGTAAGTGAGCAGAGCTGCAGCTAACAGGTGTGGGCAGAGTGTCCGTCACATTCAAAAGGGGCTCGGTGGAAGGAAGCAGGATCTCAGACTGGCGGGTGACTGTGCAAAGATCTTTTACAGCTCCAGAAACACCATTAATATTTCGTGAGCAGTCCGCCGGTGTGGGTGTTGGATTGGAGACCAGTTCAGTGCGCTCAGAAGGCCGAAGGCATCCTTCAGCTTCAGCTTGCTTCGAGGCAGTGGCAATTGGACAACTTTGCAAGATGGCACCAGGCAGGTTGGGAAATCCTTGCGAGAAGAGGGGAACCCTTTCATCACAGTTGCTTTCTGTAAGCGTCTCTTCTATCACCTTCACCTCCTGAATTTCTTTCTGCAGAAGTTGAGCAAGAAGTTCGATTTTCTGTAAAAGCAAAATTTAAAAAATTACAGAGACCTTGAAGGAAATAAGAAAAGGAAAAAAAGTGACAGAATTATTTCACTTACTCTGGAAATACATGGCACAAAGAGATGCATACACTGGCTTATATTGATGCTGGAGAAACTCAGCGGGTGCAGCAGCATCTATGGAGCAAAGGAAATAGGCAACGTTTCGGGCCGAAACGTTGCCTATTTCCTTCGCTCCATAGATGCTGCTGCACCCGCTGAGTTTCTCCAGCATTTTTGTGTACTGAACGAGCTTCTCCTTTCTGATCAATGCAATGACTATTATGGGCATTTATTTATCACGTGGGTGAAATTCATTTTTGTACAGTTCAGTGCAAGTATCACTATACATAAGCACTTAGATACATATTAGATAAGCATCACTGATACAGTACAAGTGTACAGCAGTAGTACGCTGAGACAGTATACGGAGTCACCAGTTTGGCTCCATTTTCAAGTCCCAGTGGTTGGAAGTGCAGGGATCGTGATCTGACCATGAAGGTCTGTTGTCCTGGCAGCTTTGCAGGGGCGGCCTGGCCAAGCGTTGCATTAGTACACAGAACTACAATGTTGTAGCCATTACAGAGACTTGGCTGAGAGAAGGGCAGAACCAACCAGCAAAACACAGTAGATGCTCAACCATCGCACAGTGAGGAGTGAAGAACACAATTGGCAGCTCAGAACGGAGAAGCTCGTTCAGTAGCAGTCTGGAACAGTAGACAGGGGAAGCTCAGTCCATTATCAAAGAACACAAAAAAGGGAATTTAAAACATTCCCACTCAGTACTTTATTTGCAAAGTTACATCAATTAAGCCATATGGCTGTTTTCATTTAGTTCAAAGCTTTTTTTTATACTAAAAGGATGTGGGAGGAGAAAAGTCAGTTATGCCTGTCTCCCACTGCAAAATGTAACATTGTTGGAAGAAAATAGGAAGAAAGTTAATCAGGCCGTATAAAGACCAGGTTCTTATTGCACCCAAGTGATGAAAAGTCAAGCAACAACATTCCTGGAAGCATAGGTGCAAGTATCTATCAGAGGGCTTGAAATAGCCAGTAATCACTTGTTCTTGTACCTTTAGCTTTTCCAGCTTTAGGTCCATAAGTACTGGACTCTCCTGAGACTTTGCTCCTTCTAGTTCTTGCTTCAAGCTTGGCATCTCTGGTACCTTCTCGACTTCATTTGGATCATCTGGATCATTAAAAAGACGAAGTACGATCTGATCCTAAAATAGAGAGCGTGTCAAATCCATTACACAGTCAAAATCACATCACTCATTCTTTGAAAGCACGAGGCTCGGGTTATTGAAGATGATGAATATGATCACACATCAATGATTTCAAAACCAGTTTGAACAGTGACAATACAGTGTAATATTTAACCGAAGATAGACATAAAATGCTAGAGTGGCTCAGTGGGACAGACAGCATGGGAGACGTTTCGGGTCGAGGTCCTTCAGAAGTAATATTTAATCACATCACTCAACAACGTTACATCTGGAAGGAGAACAATTCTTAAAGATTCTTTACAGAGGAGGAGAATAAAAAAGATTCCAAACCACAATGCAAGTGTTATGGCAGGTAGCTGACAGATTGGTGAGATGTTTTTTTACTCTTCCAATTCTCCTCCGCCACCTGCACTGGACAAGTTATAAAGTGCCCCATGGTTCAATTGAAATCGAGGTATCGGCCACCCACCATTGGATCCTTTGCATTGTCTGATGCACTGCTCCCAGTAGCCTTGCCCTTTGCAAGGCGAACATCTGACCATTTCACATACTTGAACGTTGCACCCTGCAAGAATGAAAGGGGGCGAGGTTAACAAAAGATGTTCAATGCCTGTGAATGACAAAGTAACCAGGAATTCTCAGCACATTCACACAAGAGAAAGAATAAGACAGAAAGAGCAGGTACAGTTGTTTGCGTATTAGCTGTAATTGGAAACGTTTTAAGGGCTGAAAATGATCTTTTAATAGATCACTCTATTACACGAGAGCAATGATTTTGAACCAGCAAATGACCACTTTTAAAGATTTGATGGCAACGCAAGTACACATGCAGGAATTCTTTATTAGGCTGATGAGACCATATTGTCACTAAATACAGTGGGAGCATTTCAGTGAAGAATGTTTATTAACTTGTTCTTCAACTAAATAGTGTTGAATTGCACTTGCAATCTAATATAGCAAATGTAATTTAGCTAAACAGAGCATGTGGAGAAATTCTGTTCACATTTTAATTAAAACCACTGTTGAAACACGTCAAACTAAGTATAGTGAAACTCCATTAACATGGCATGCTTGGGGCTCCAGAGGTGACGGAGTAGCGGATTTTATTAATACTAATCAGATTAATTTTACCACTTCTAATTATTTTATTATTTTTTTTTATTTACAGTTAGTTACAGAAACATTTTAGTAAACCCAGTAAATTTCTTGGAAGAGTGGCCAACAGTGTTTAGCGAGTGTGGAAACTGGGACATAGGCGAGTGAAAATGGCAAACATCACCTGATGCTGAATCATGAGGCTGGTGGGGCAGCAGATTCTCAGTGTTACTGCAGCAGATAGGAGAACCGCAACTTTCATTTTATTCTCAACAGATCCCTTTGCTGGGATGGTGCTGGAAATTTATTTTGATACCAGCCCAATAATACTTGGCCATACAGTGCATATCACCAGACGTTTGGTCAAGAGAGGGGAGTTGGATAGGAATATAAGAAAGATGGAATCAATTGGCTGAGTATGGGCATAATCCACTTCCTCTGGAATATCAAATGGCTTGGGGGGGGAAGAGAAGTCAAAAAAACAGATTATTTAAATGGAGAGAGACAAAGTGAGTGAAGTACAGAAAGATCCACAGGTTCTAGTGCAGGAATAACAAGAAGCCAGCAGGCAGGTCCAACGCGATCATTAGAAGTATTTAAAATGGAGGCAGATAAATATTTGATAGTTCGAAGAATAGAGGGGCGTGGAGAAATAGCTCAGGAGAGGAGTTGCACCATCTATTACTAGTTTATCATTATCAATCCGAGAAAATCTAACAGACAGACCGCCATGAAAATGAAAGTCAGATGTATACTGACCATACTGGAGGGGGGAGCAAGCATGCGGCTTGGATGCCAGGCGTTTTCACATGGAGTGCGAGTACTGCTGAAAGGACAGTTAGATGGTCGTAAGGCTCCATCGGGTGTTTGCATGGCTGGAGATAAAAGAGAAGATTTTATGTTCAGCATCACCACAGAACAGTACAGTCCCTTCGGCCCACAATTTACGTACCAAAAATTATGCCAAGACAAACGCTTATCTACCTGCACATAATTCATAACCCTCCAATCCCTAGACAATCCAACTCTACCTTAATAATATTTATTTGCCATTTGTGAGCTTCACTGTTGAGTCTCACAACTCTTGCTGTAAAGAAGCTTCTCATAGTAGCAAATGCATTTTAAATAAAAGGACACAATGTGCTGGAGTAATTCACGAGGTCAGGCAGCATCCTTTGAGAACATGCATAGTTGTACGTTTTGGGTTGAGACTCTTCTTCAGACTGATTGGGGGGGGGGGGGGTTAAGGAAAGAGTGATGACACAGGCAAGAGAGGGGGCGTTTGATAGACAGATGGTTGGAACAAAGGGACAAAGACAAAAAGATAAGAAAGGAAGGAAGGTTGAAGACAGGTTTGAAGATTTGCGGATTGCAAAGCCAGAGGGAGGAAATTGGCAGGGGGGGGGGGGGTATTTTCAGTCTCTGCCCTTGCAGTAAGGCTCTCATCCATGCTTTTATTTACTCTCAAACATAACTAATACAAAATTCACCCATGTGAATTTGTTGGCGTCTCAGCAGGATGCACAAGAGAAAAGTGTATAGGAAATCAATACACAGACCACTAGTTCAAAGTGAACACAATTGATCCTTCTCATATAAAGCTCTGCCACTGCATTCAAATTTATACCAAGTGGAGACTTTGAATTTGTGTGCATTCTATAATAGTTGAATTACTAATACGTAATTGGAAGATGTGGGTTCAATCTTCATTATTGAGCAGTTCTTGATGACGATACCAAAATCAAAAACAGTAACAACACTGGGCTAATCACCTGGCTCCTGATATTCAGCTGAGAACAGCACTTGGACCAGACCAGCCAACTTGCCCAGTCATTGTCACAGTGGGGCCCGCCATGCACAAATCAGCTGCCACATATCTCTGCATTATAGTGGTGACTGGACTTCAAAAACATTCTCGGTAGAGTATGGAAACAGGCTATTGAGCCCAACATGCCCCCGTCTACTCTAGTCACACCTGTCTGCTTTTTCCCCATATCCCTCTAAACCTATCCTGTCCATGTACCTGTCCAAATTTCCTTTAAATGTTATTGTTGTACCTGCCTCAACTACATACCCTGGCAACTCGTTCTAATATATCCATCACCCTCTGATTATGAAGCATTTTCAGACAGTAGAGCAAGCTGTTAAGGCAAATACACTTTTTTTTCCACCTACCTTTGGCGTGTGGTTTCCAGGCGCAGGAGACTCTGGCAGAAACGGACGTGGGAGAAGCAGAGCTAGAGGATTCACTGGGTTCTTCCCCCTGGAGAGAGGCAAAGAAAGTGTTACATAGTTCTTCAATTATGAAAAGGGGTCAAAAATGAACAAAGGCCAAACTATTGAACGAGATAATTCTAACAAGGGGAGTAAAAGATAGTGGTTTTACTGGCATGGCTGCAATTAATACAAATTATTTCTTCACTCTTACCATTAGCCAAATTGGAATTGCAGGAGTCCCAAGTTAAAAGTTTGACCTTTGCTCAAAAACAACAGTGGTCACAAATGTACTGAAGTTTGTGATTAGTTTTTTTTTAAATGTTAAATGTTACCACAAATTATAGAATATAGAAGAGTATAGCACAAAGACAGCCCCTTAGGTCCAACAAAGTCTCTGCTGCACATGATACCAAGAGAAACTAATCTCCTCTGCCTGTACATGATCCATATCCCTCCATATCCATGTGCCTATCTAGAAGCCTCTTAAATGCCACTATCATATTTGCCTCCTCTACCACCCCTGGCAGAGTTCCAGGCATCCACCACTCTTGTGTAAAAATAAACTTGCTCTTCTATTCCACATTCTAAAGACTACAGACCACACGTCCTTCCTCCATTCTTTAATTTCCACTTTGCAAAAATGCGCTATAGACGGGCCAGTTTAATCCTTTGCATCAATCATACCTGCTCTATATTTGCTGTAAAAACTAAACTAACGGATGTGAGGAAAGCAGAGATGTCATTTTGGATTTACTTGACACAGCTGACACATTAGTTGGCGAGTAGGAGAATAAATATCTCGGCATGGCTTTCTTCACCCCATCGAAGCAGGTCATATTAAGTTTATATTTCCTTGGCGAATGACATCCCGTCTGTGTGAATTTGCTGGCGTCTCAGCAGGATGAATAAGAGAGAAGCTGCCCTTTTTCCATTAGGCCAAGATTGGGTCTAACATGAATAGCTACTTCCGAAACAGAACATCATAATCAAACCCCTTCACCAGCATCCACCTATCACTCGCCAAGCTTTGTGCCACACCCCACCTACTACAATCAGTCTGAAGGGTCCCGACCCAAAACATTGCCTGTCCATTCCCTCCACATATGCTGCCTGACCCGCTGAGCTACTCCAACACTTTGTGTTTTGCTCGAGAATATTATACTGCAATTGGCTTAATCATCCATCCCCATGTTTTGAAAGCTGGAGTAGGGAGAAAAGGAAGGAAATAAAGAAATGTATAACTCACAAGGACAAAGAATACCAAGTGCTATTATCCAGAGACATTTAAAAAGACTTTTACAGACCAAGTCGGGGTCATCAGGTTTATGCCTGGCTGGTTTCTTGGAGGAGAAATGGAGTCGGCTGCTCACTTCGTTATACAGTTTCAATGGCTGAAGAATTCTGTTTGGAGTAGTTATTTCAGAAGCTGAAAGAAAATGGAAACTTAAGTTGCTCTTGTACAATGGTAAAATAATAGGAATGAAATGCACTTTATCTGAACATTTTTGTAATTTGCCATTTCAGAAATCAGATCTTGAACAAAGCCAAGCATAGAGACGTACAATAAAAACACAGCAGGTCAATCAATGAAAGTGGGGGGGGGGGTGGAAGGATGAGAAAGTCTACAGTAGAAAACTAAATCAGTGTATTTTCGGCTCATCATCTCCAGTCAAGTAAAAAAATAATGACCAAGTGCAGCTGGTGACCTGGTTGATACCTTGCTCAGTCACTGCAAGAGGAGGAGAAATAGAAAGTTGGTTGCTAGAAATATCTCCTAAAACAATCTATTCTTTCCATGAGGTACATTGCCATTGTACATTTGACACAGTGAATCTTCTGACACAAGTTATCCAGCATCCAACTCTTGCTCCTGCAGGATTGTGCAACCATTTGATCGCCGGTTGTCTTCCCCCATGGTGCAGCACAGTGGTGCAGCGGTAGAGTTGCTGCCTCACAGCGCCAGAGACCCGGGTTCAATCCTGACTATGGGTGCTGTCTGTATGGAGTTTGTACGTTTTCCCTGTGACCTGCATGGGTTTTCACCGAGATCTTCGGTTTCCTCCCACACACCAAAGACGTATAGGTTTGAAAGTTAGTTGGCATGCTATCAATGTAAAATTATCCCTAGTATGTGTCGGATAGTGTTAGTGTGCGGGGATCGCAAGTCGGTGCGGACTCGGTGGGCTAAAATGCCCGTTTTCACGCTGTGTCTCTAAACTAAACTATCAAAGTGCTAGCAACAGGAAGGGCAAGCATAAAAAGATGTCCCATCTATTATACTATACATTATACGCATCGACATAGAAACCATTCCTCGCATTAGACTACAGCACAGCCCTTCCACAATTAAACACTCTTTGGCACCTCCTCTGGCTTAGTGTAGAACACTAGCCAACGGCTGTCTGTTTAGTGATTGCATTAAATGGCAATTTCTAAATGAAATTAAAAATACAAACCATATATATTTTTTAAAACAGTGTTGAGTTTGGTGCACCAGTTTTGTGTTCTATGCAGGTGGATAGGTCAAAAACTATTGACAAAATGGGAGAAGGACAAGGCTGAACAAAAATCATGGATACTAATCATGTCACGACAAATCCTCTCTCTTTCCCATTCCATGCCCACTCTACCAGGTCCTGTATGTGGATTAAAACAAATCTGTACAGCAGCTTACCCTTGGTATCTAGTTTGGCAATGCAGGAAGCACGGCCCAAGGCAAATGGGAGAGCAGGGCGATTACAGGGCATATAGGATGATCTTCCAATCTGCAAAAAAAATGGTAAAATTAAACAAACTAGGCTGTATTCACTTGGTTCAGAGGAGCGATTGAAACACACAAAAGATCGGGAAGAGCCTGCACTGGGCAGATTTGGAGAGGACATTTCCTCTTGTCGAACCAACAACCAAAAGTCACTGCTTACTTTCCCACTATTTATTTTCTCTGTGCAAGGTCGAGAGGTTTTGGAACTCTCTCCCTCAAAAGGGTGGTGGAACAGTTTCTTTGAATATTTAAGGGAATGGAAGATAGATACTGGATAAGCAAACAGGATGAAGGTAGATGGGAATACGTAGTTGAAGTGACAATTAGATCAGACAATCTTAAAAAAGGCAATTCCAGCGCCAGATAACTTTCACAAATGGAGTGAACATAGTAAAGGTTTCACACGCCATCGCGAGTGATGAGCTCTGATCAATAAGGGAAGATTATGATTCACGAGACGTTTCCCTAATGTAATAACTACACTTCAGAAGTAGCGCATGGATTCAGGAAGGGTTTGGATTGCCTTTAGAATGGCAATGATGCTGCAAAACAACATTTTCTCCTTTCAAAATCTCAGAGACATAATGTTAAGTTAAATAAACTGGAACAAACTGTAATTCAATTACACTCCTCTGACAAGTTGAATGTTTGAGGGTCAGCCAGCATTCTAATATGCAAATCAATGAGCAGTAGGTGCTGGAAATACTTAGGTCATCTGTGGAAAGGGAAACAGTTAACTTTTCATATCCAGGAGTCAAACGTGCTCAGAGACTCACACAGCACATTGCTTGAAATCTCCAAACTTAAAAAAAAAAAAGCAATGTATATACCGGAGTTGAATTATTTGCCCTCATTCACCATTTGGCCATCGCACAGAAGTAAAGTCATTGGTTAGGATTTATTTGCATGTGCCATTTACAACCTTGGGAAGGCCAAAAGCACTATATAGCCATTGAACTAACATGCAAAACTGTGTCACTGCTGCATTCCATTAAACACAGCAGTAATTTGTACACAGCAAGGTCCCGCAAACAGGAATGTGATAATGGGCAGATGACCTGTTCCCCTGACAAATATGGGTTGGAGCACCGTCGTCTGATGGCAAGGACCAGAAGCAGCTCCTGATAGGCAGAATCGGGCCACGCAACAAGAGAACATGAGCAATACTATGCCCCTGAATGCAAAATAAGACACATCGTGTTCCAAGGATTGATAATTCCAAATATTGGAGACACGGTTGTCTCTGCAACTAGGTGGGTGCCTATCGTAGATTGCACAATCTTCTAGGTTGTGACTTCCGACAGTTATTATCCCAAAGGTCAGTGCTTCTTCGTCAGCAGTGCAATGGATGGAACAATGCGCGGTAGCTTGCGAACTGCTCGTCACTTCAAGGTGCTGTATAGCAAAGCGCTTCATAGCAAATATTTTCCCCTGCACAAGTCGGTCAAAGTGAGTGTCATTTTCCAGGGAGAGACACAAAATGCTGAAGAAACTCAGTAGGTTAGGAAGCATGCCTGGAGAATAGACATCAGGAGCATCGAATGCAGTAGATAAGGTTAGAGGAGGTGCACGTGAACCTCCGTCTCATCTGGAAGGGCTGCTGGGCTTTAATTCCCCTACTATCATCAGGTTAAAGAAGGGTCCTGACTTAAAACATTGCCTATCCATGTTCTCCAGAGATGCTGCATGACCTGCTGAGTTGCTCCAGAACTTTGTGCCTCTTTGTAAACCAGCATCTGCAGTTCCTTGTGTCTACCTTTTCCAAAGAATCCTTGCTCACTGTACTAGCCAGAACCGCACGTAACAGGTCAGTCTTTGTTATTTTACACGAGCCAAAAGTAGCAACAAACTCAGAATTAAAGCATGGTATAGGAAAATTACGACCAAAATTGCGCACAAAGATTACTTAGCTCTCGTCTAAAAAATGTGCTTTATGAGATAATAAGTCCAGATAGCATTTGGAAACAAGTATTAATTGTGGTAAAGGCCTACAGATAAACTGCTTACAAATATAGGCAGTTTAATTTTGCAGCAAACACCTTGAGCATTCTTTACAAAATAACCTACCATAAATGGGTTTTGCGCAGGATACTTGCAATGGAGTACACTGTTCTTCACAGGGGCTTGACTTATCATGCTAGTTTTGCCACAGAGGATGCTGAAAGTATTCCTGCCATCAACAGTCGAGCTGGCACTCCCCAGTGCCATACCTTTGTTATTACCTACATTAAGAAAATCCACACAAAATAAGAAACGTAGAGCCACGGTCTCTGCACAGCTTCCATTATGAACAATGTTACTGGTTTGAAATATACAAAAATTGTTTAAAATGCAGGAAAAATACCTGGATTCAGGTTAGCCTGTTCAGGATTTTGGATGTTCTTTTTCACAGACACTCCATTTGCCAGACTGGGTTTGTTATTAATAATACTAAAAGCATCAATTCCAACATTCGATAGGATGCTCTGTAATGCCATTGGATTGCCCACAAAATCTCCATCACTATTGCCTACAATTGTACAGAAAAGAGTTATTCTGAATGCTGCCAAATGCAAACACTGCCCCCACTTTAAACATGCAAAGCGCCAGTACTGTAGTGTACGCAAGGTTAGAAAAGGAATAATGGAGAGGGGGGGTGGGAGGAGAGGGCCGGGGAACCGGGGCAGCCACGTTGCTCATGCATAGAGCGGCATGGACACGCGATGAACATCCTTCCATATGAAACCCGTGTCGTTCAGTAGTTCAAAATATCAAATCCTTAAACTATTCGTCTACATAATCATAGAGAATCAAAAATACGTTCAAGTCTGTTTTGGAAAAGTCCAGTGTGCATTAACTTCCACTGGAAGGGATTTCTGAGCAAATGAATCTTCAGTATAAAAATGGAATTGGTGTAAAATGAGTGGTTGGGCATGGACTCCGTGGGCTGAAGGGCCTGCTTCTGTGCCGTCTCTTGCTATGGCTACGATCCACATGATAAAGGGTCAGATTAAGCACATGAAAAGTAGGCATACAAGATACCTTTATCGTGAATGAATTTGCAGGCTTCTATATAGGTAGCTAACAGAAAATGGTAAAGCTAACTCTAATCTCTCTTCACTCAGAACGAATGAGAACTCCATAATAAATGTGAAAATCCTATAAAGGGACATGCATGTGGCAAGCAGCATATCCAGGTAAAAGTAGTTCACACCTGCAAGATTTGATAAGCATTTACAAGAACAAGATAGATATCCAGTGGACACTGCGCTTCTGGCTCCGGCTCCAAAGATGTGGGCCCAACCATGCAAAGGAGACTGTGTCATCATGCTTAATATCTGTTTCGGAGCATCGTCTTGATCAGTACCGTGCTACGTCAGTTGGTTTTGGCGTGAATCCTATCTGATTAAATACCTTTAGCCTGTATACACTGGCCAAATAGGTTTCCACCCATGGATATAATGAGAGGGCGGCACGGTGGCGCAGCAGTAGAGTTACTGCCTTACAGCACCAGACACCCAGTTTGATCCTGACTACCGGCGCTGTCTGTACGGAGTTTGTACGTTCTCCCTGTGATCACGTGGGTTTTCTCCGGGTGCTCTTGTTCCACATTCCAAAGACATGCGGGTTGTTGGTTAATTGGCTTCTGTATATTGTCCCTAGTGTGTAGGATAGAACTAGTGTACGGGAGATCACTGGTCGCCACAGACTCGGTGGGGCCAAGGGCCTGCTTCCACGCTGCAACTCTACAACTAAAAATAAATAAATGCACATTCCCTCTTATCCAGTGGGCAAGTACAGAGATTGTGGGTTAGGTGTCAGCCAAGACTGGATATCTCCTATGAAGCAGTCAATTGGTCAAATTTTGGTTTACAGAAGTTTGCTTGCATATGGAAACAGGCATCAGTTTATGAACGCAAAAAATCTTGCAAGCAAACACGGCGTGCCACCTCCGAGATCACAGCGATTATTGGCTTTATGCATCCTTTTGCGCCATTTTTCAAGCAACAACTTTGTACACGGGGAGAAGAGATATGCACCAATTTCACCAGCAAGTTCCCCTCAAGGACAGGGAGATCAGTAATCGCAGATGGTTCCGTGCCCACGGCAGAAAAAAATCCGTTGTGCTGTCTGGTGAATAAAGCACTCGAAGATTATGTTGTAATTCAAGAAATGCAGCAGCCAATTTGCATACAGCAAGCTTCCTGAAACAGGACTGTCATGATATTTACATAACATTTTAGTGTGCATAAAACAAACTGCTGGAGGAGCTCAGCGGGTCAGGCAGCATCTGTGGAGGGAAATCGACAGAGAGCATCATCAGTCTCAAGTGTCCCAACCTGAAATGTCTTCTGTCCATTTCCCTCCACAGATGCTGCCTAGCCGACTGAGTTCCTCCAGCACTGTGTCTTCCCACACCAGATTCCAGCATCTGAAGTCTCTTGTGTTTTTAGTAACATCGGTTGGGAGATAAACATTGACCAGGGCACCAAAGATTATTCTAGTATTTATTTGGAGCTTATATTCTCGATGACAGACACTTAGTTTAATGTCACACTGTAGATTGCACATCCAAAAGTGAAGCATTTCCTTAGCACTGAACAGAGCCATCAGCTTAGATTAAGTTCTGAGTCTCTGGACTGGATCGGCACCTTCCAACTATTTGCGACCAGATTCAAAGTTAACGTGTAGTTGATGTAGATATAGATACAGATTTCGGCCCCAGTAAAAATACAACAACCAGAGTAGACCTTTTGACATCAGTACAATACAGCACCAGGCCTTTACCACTTTGAGATCATCAGTGGATCGGGAGAGCTGAGAGTCCCCAGCAGTATCATCTGCAGATGCAACAAGGAGCCAGCTGTAAATAAAGGGCAAGCCTCGAGTTCAATGACATTTTACTCGAGTGCGAATTAGGATGTCTAGGCGAGTGTTAGCAGAAAGAAAAAGTAGGCGCAAAAAATATTGCTAGTGATGCCAACAGTCCATATTATATGAACATTCTGATTAGCTTGGCAAATTGCACAAAGAGCAAAAGTAAACAATGGGAATTTGGAGTGAAGACAAGCACTTGAAAAATCAGGTGGAAACGGCCCCCGTCATATTTGCGCCTCACAAAATATTACTAAATTCGACTGTACAGAAATTAAGCCAAAAGTGAAGTTCAGGGAAATCCTAAGGGTGGCACGGTGGCACAGCAGTAGAATTGCTGCCTTATTGCAGCCAGAGACCCGGGTTCAACCCTGACAACAGGGTCTGTCTGCACAGAGTTTGTACGTTCTCCTTGCGAGCGTGTGGCTTTTCTCCGGGTGCTCCGGTTTCCTCCCACATTCCAAAGATGTGCAGGTTTGCAGGTTAATTAGTTCCGCAAATTGTTCCTAGTGTGTAGGATATAACTTGTGTACCGGTGATCGTTGGTTGGTGCGGACTCAGTGGGTCGATGGGTCTGTTTCCACACTGTATGTCTAAACTAAAACCAAATTGTTACTACTAGGATTCTTTGTTAGTTATGTGGTAAGCGAGGATAAGAATTTTATTAGAATTACAGACCAAAAAAAGAACACGAGTTATATTCTTAAACCAAAATTTGAAGGCTCTGACATTTTAGGCTACGAGACTAGAAATGACAAGTCAATCTATAACCTGGCATTTGAAATAGTGTTAAATGATTACACAATTACTAACTTGCAGTCTGCAACGTCAGAATTTTACTCCAGATTTACATTTGCTACAAGTCTGGATCCTACACTTCAACTCGCCATTAACCTCAAGCACTTTGTTAATTTTACCCCAGCAAAGATAAATTGCTCATCTTCCATCAAGCAAAGTGAAACTGAAACCTAACAATGTTCACAAAGTAAGATTTCTGCTTTTTATGCAAGTAATGGAAACGCGATTGCTATCTTTTATTGAAAAATGTACTTTGTGACGAAGCAACTGCCACCGACACTAAGAAAAGGGCAAAACAAGTACTCTGGTTCACATTACCAAAATCATGTGTTAGTCGTGGTCTCGAGACTAGGCCAAACTGGCTTCCATTTTGTATATCTGGGTCAAGTGGCTCACATGGGCATGTCCCCCAATTAAAATGAATCTATCAAAGGATTTACTCAAAGTACCTGCTTTTGGTGTCATGGTCACATTCTGAGGGATACCCATTTTTTCTTTTACCATTGAAGGAGGCTTGATCTCCTGTGTTGGATTCTGGATGTCAGAGTTCTTGGTTTTACTTGGAGTTGAACTTGTTTGGCAAGGGTCAAATCTAGAGAAAAATAAAGATAATGGAATTATATTGTAGGGATAAAACTGAAAGACAAGGGCGAAAAACACAACATCACTGAATGCTATTGGTGATTCAGGAACTCAGTCCATTTAAATAAAACTTTAGCTACAACAAGCAGCAAGGACTGATTGAGATTATAATAGTTTGCACTACTTGGCGCGGACTCGAAACTAAATGAGTCTGAAGAAGGGTCTCCTTCAAGCCCATTCCTTCTATCCAGAGATGCCGCTTGTTATGATGCCGAGTTACTCCAGCATTGTGTTTATCTTTGGTGTAAACCAGCATCTGCAGATGCTTCCTACACAAACTAAACCAAACCCGCACACTAAATTTGTTTCATGCAAGAGTTGGCTTCGTCTATCTGCACAACAGCATTCTCTCGTCTATGGTTTCTTTGTCTACATGCTTCATTCTTTAACAATTGGTGAATGTCCGAGAGAGTTTATTTTTTACTTACTGTTTTTCTTTCTTAGCTGCCACACTCCAGTCAATTTCTAAACTTGAAATGCTAGGATCAAAGTCTTGCTTCTCTTGGTGTGGCAGTTCACCAGAGCATCGGCCCGGGATAGGTATTGTTTCACCTGCAGCTGCATCCGTATCCGCCATTGCACAATTGCCACCCACTAGATAACTTTCCTCAGATTCGAAGGACCCTTCCTTGGTTGCTGCCGAAGACAGCACTATCGTCTCATCACAGATTGCTTGCTTTGTGCTCACGGGCTCAGCTGATTTGGCTCCTCTGGCCATTGCAAAATTAAATGGAACTGGCCGGGTACAAGCTTTCTTGGCTGCCGTTTGTTTCTAGAATAAGAAACAAAATTCAGAAGTAATGATCAACCATCTTCAGAACACAATGACAAAAACCGACAATACATTTACTGAATTCAGTGCCATTCAGCAAGAAAGAAAAACATTCAATTTGTTGATCTCAGACGTGGCAATCCACAATCACAATGGCCTAAAATTACATTTGAGCTACAGTGATAAAAATATTCTTTAATTTTTCTAAGATTGCTTATAATTATACAACAAGGTTTTGTCTAGGAACTATTATGATTGGTACATAAACATTGGTATCAAGTGCAGCAAGTCATTCCAATGAGCACGCCCACTCGGTTAAATTTGTCATCGTAAAATACATTTAAAGTTTTATCTGAACTAGCAGTGATAAAAACAAGTTTCAAATCAGTAAAAAAGGCCCCAACACAGAAACAGCCCAATTGATCCAACTGATCTCTGCTGATGTTGAAAGTTCACATGAGCCTCCTGACACCCATCTTCATCAAAGCTCCTCAGAATATCCTTGATTCCCCATTTCTTTATCTCCCCTTAACCACATCTTTGCTGTTTATTTCAACGATGCCTTTCACGTTCTCTGGGTAAAGAGAACTCTAAAGAGTTTCAATTATTATATAGCCGCCAGTTCCGATCTCAATCGCAAGTGAAAACTTCCTTTCAACTGCTGCCCTGTGAACACCTTTGATTATCATAAAGACCGCTATCACATCATTACCATGGCCTGCCTGCCTCTTTATCTCCAGTCAATGGGGAAAGAGCCCTAACATGTTTACCCTTCTGCATAGAATCAACGTATTCTCTGATGTCCATGTCCATTAGGCAAGCCTTACCTTCTGGAAGTTACGATCCCAATTTTGATGCAACTTTTTGAAGTCTGGAACAGATTTTACTTTGAACTTTTTCACCGGCACAGGTAGTCTGCTACCTTGCTTGGTAGCTTCTTTCTCTGGCCTCACTGGTTCCGGACGGTTCTCTTTGTTGGCCTCAGTAAGTTTTACAGATCGAGCTTTGTGAGCAAGACTTGTATTTCTGCCCAGAAACCAGAAAGAAAATCCTTATTTTGTGGCAAATCACATAGCACACAATACCAAAACAAAATGGGTGCATTTTACTATTTTTTTCAGGCAACAAATTGTTTACTGCTGCCTTTGACAATCAGGAGACCTATGAATCAAGATGGAGGTTGATGACTAAGAATTGTTGTACAGGATGAAATGAAAGTTTATTGACCCATAATTGCATCTGCTACTTGCTCCACAGATGCTGCCCAACATGTCGAGGATTTACAACTTTCTATATTTTTTCCAAGTTGCCCTATATGTGCAATCCATGTACTTTTGAAAACCTATTCCAGATGTTCTCTGTATATGCCACACAGATATCAAACAGCACACCACACACAATTCAACATCTGCTGCACTACCAAGGTCTACAACAGCTTATAGATAGATAGAATCTTTATTTGCCACATGACCAGGGTTGGTGGTATTTGGGTTCGGTACATGATGGTACACTGCTTAACACTAATAACAACACAGATCATAATAATAAAGTGCATCCATACCACATCACAAATCACAAATCTCACCAACAATACATAGTGCAAAAGAACAGACAAAAACCATAGACAAGACACTGTATACATCAAAGTCAAAAAGTTATTGGAGGGAATTAAGTGTTCTTATTGCTGAGGGGAAGAAACTGTTTTTAAAACGGGTGGATTTTGTAGCAAGTGACCTAAGGCGCCTCCCTGAAGGGAGAGACTGGAAAAGGTGGTTTGCTGGATGGGAGGGGTCCGAGATGATCTTTGTTGCCCGTTTTGAGGTACGTTGGAGGTAAATGGAATGGATTGAGGGGAGGGGAGAGTTGATGATCCTAGAGGCCTTGGAGACAATGCGCTGTATTCTGTGTAGTGAATGACTGTCAGTGTTTCCGTACCAGACTGTGATTGAGGAAGTGATGATGCTTTCAATGATGGATTGATAGAAGCGGACCAGGAGGTGTTTGTGGACTCTGAACTTTTTGAGCTGTCTGAGGAAGTATAGGCGTTGTTGTCCTTTCTTAATGATGTGGTCAGCATTGATGTGCCATTTTAGATTATTGCAGATATAGGTGCACAGAAACTTAAATAAGTTCGTGGAGGTTATGGGATGGGAGTCGACATGGACCGGGGGTTTGAGGTTTTGTTTGCGTCTGAAATCTATGATGGTTTCTAAGGGTTTTGAGGTGTTAAGCTGGAGGTTGTTTTCTGCGCACCATTTGACTGCGCTATCCACTGTTTGATGGTATTGTGATTCATTGTTGTCTGAGATGAGGCCAATTATTGTTGTGTCGTCTGCATATTTGAAAATTTTAACTGAGCTGCATTGGGATGTGAGGTTGTTGGTGTAAAGTGAGAAGACCCGAGGTGACAGAACGCACCCTTGAGGGGCTCCTGTATTGAGAGTCAGAGGGCTGGAGAGTTTTTCACCCACCTTGACTCTTTGTTGTCTGTTTGTCAGAAAATGTAAAATCCAATGGCACATGGCTAGGTGAATGCCCATGTCCAACAGTTTATTGTAGAGTTTAATTGGGTGTATAGTATTAAAGGCCGAGCTAAAATCTATAAACAGGATACGTGCATAAGTGTTCGGTGATTCCAAATGATGTAGGGAGTAGTGAAGAGCTAAGTTGATAGCATCCTCCACAGACGCTGTATGCAAATTGAAAAGGGTCCATGATGGGGACACTGTATGTTTTCAGATGGGTGAGGACTATGTGCTCAAAGGCCTTCATGGCAACTGATGTTAGTGCAACAGGTCTAAAATCGTATGCTACCCAAGTCCGATATAAAGGGTTAAGAGCTGCTTCAGCATAAGTTGCAGGAAAGCCAATGTTATCTGGTCTACCAGCATGGATTCAGAAGAAAAGTTCTTCTGGCTGGTAAGTCCTCAACCTTCAGCTATGCCAAACATAATTTAGCAGATGGAGACACAAGGAACTGCATCATTGGAAAACATGGATACACAATGTTTCAGATCAGTCTGAAGAAGGGTCCCAACCTGAAACGTTCCCAAGCCGGCTAAGTTGCATCCCAGAGTACTTAAATGAGATGGAGGAACTGAGTGAAATCCAGGTTAGCCGGGAAGTGGTGTTAGGTAAATTGAATGGATTAAAGGCCGATAAATCCCCAGGGCCGGATAAGTTGCATCCCAGAGTACTTAAGGAAGTAGCCGCAGAAATAGTGGATGCATTAGTGATAATTTTTCAAAACACTTTAGATTTTGGAGTAGTTCCTGAGGACTGGAGGGTAGCTAATGTAACCCCACTTTTTAAAAAGGGAGGGAGAGAGAAAATGGGGAATTACAGACCAGTTAGTCTAACATCGGTGGTGGGGAAAATTCTGGTCGGTTATTAAAGATGGAATAGCAGCACATTTGGAAAGTGGTGAGTTCATTGGACAAAGTCAGCATCGATTTATGAAAGGTAAATCATGTCTGACGAATCTTATAGAATTTTTCGAGGATGTAACTAGTAGAGTGGATAAGGGAGAACCAGTGGATGTGTTATATCTGGACTTTCAGAAGGCTTTCGACAAGGTCCCACATAAGAGATTAGCATACAAACTTAAAGCACATGGTATTGGGGGTTCAGTATTGATGTGGATAGAGAACTGGCTGGCAGACAGGAAGCAAAGAGTAGGAGTAAACGGGTCCTTTTCAGAATGGCAGGCAGTGACTAGTGGGGTACCGCAAGGCTCAGTGCTGGGACCCCAGCTATTTACAATATATATTAATGATCTGGATGAGGGAATTGAATGCAACATCTCCAAGTTTGCGGATGACACGAAGCTGGGGGGCAGTGTTAGCTGTGAGGAGGATGCAAGGTGACTTGGATAGGTTGGGTGAGTGGGCAAAGGCATGGCAGATGCAGTAAAATGTGGATAAATGTGAGGTTATCCACTTTGGTGGCAAAAACAGGAAAGTAGACTATTATCTGAATGGTGGCCGATTAGGAAAAGGGGAGATGCAACGAGACCTGGGTGTCATGGTACACCAGCTATTGAAAGTAGGAATGCAGGTGCAGCAGGCAGTGAAGAAAGCAAATGGTATGTTAGCATTCATAGCAAAAGGATTTGAGTATAACAGCAGGGAGGTTCTACTGCAGTTGTACAGGGTCTTGGTGAGACCACACCTGGAGTATTGCGTACAGTTTTGGTCTCCTAATCTGAGGAAATACATTCTTGCCATAGAGGGAGTACAGAGAAGGTTCACCAGACTGATTCCTGGGATGGCAGGACTTTCATATGAGGAAAGACTGGATAGACTCGGCTTGTACACATTGGAATTCAGAAGACTGAGGGGGGATCTTATAGAAACTTACAAAATTCTTAAGAGGTTGGACAGGCTAGATGCAGGAAGATTATTCCCGATGTTGGGGAAGTCCAGAACTAGGGGTCACAGTTTAAGGATAAGAGGGAAGACTTTTAGGACCGAGATGAGGAAATCATTTTTTACACAGAGAGTGGTGAATCTGTGGAATTCTCTGCCACAGAAGGTAGTTGAGGCCAGTTCATTGGCTATATTTAAGAGGGAGTTAGATGTGGCCCTTGTGGCTAAAGGGATCAGGGGGTATGGAGAGAAGGCAGGGATGGGATACTGAGTTGGATGATCAGCCATGATCATATCGAATGGCGGTGCAGTTTCAAAGGGCCAAATGGCCTACTCCTGCACCTATTTTCTATGTTTCTATGTGCTTCAACCCATATTTGCTACTACCTGGTTCGCAGGTGGTAGAAACCACCTGCTGCTGCAAGGGCCAAGACAAGATTATTTTTTTTTGTAGAGAGAAGGTACAACATACCTGCTCAAATAGCCATCTTCGTACCATTTTTAAAAAGTTTTTGTCCAATATCAGCTGCAACTTGATTGATAATACCTTGGAATGGGAGGTGGTGTATTTGAGTCCCAGAACAAAATGTCAAGCTTAAAATATAAACATTTGTGCTAATACTAAGGCAGCGCTACACGCTTGAAGATGTAGTCTATCGCATGAAATGTTGAACTCTTTTACTCTTCTGGGGGACACAACAGATCCCACAGCATTGTTTAAGAACAAGAGGATAACTACACGATGTCCTGGCCATTACAAACATTAAAAAAAAATACTATATTTGGCCATCTCCCCACTGCCATTTGTGGCTAATTTGCTGCACACAAATAACCTTCAGCATTTTACATCTCACAACATGACTACATTTCTGAAGCACTCGTGTGATTGTTAAATGCTCTGGTGAACACTCCGACGTTGGGAAAGGTGCCAATTAAACCCAAATCTGTCTTTTTTTTAAATGTCAGCACAACCCAAAGCCGAGGGACAAACTAGGCCCACACTTGAACCACGGGCTGTTGTTCTCCTCGGGCGCCACCTCACCTGGGAGCCGCCGGCGCCGGACTCCGAGGGTTCGCTTTTCTGAAGGGCGCTGCCATGGCGAAGCTTCCTTTTTCTTTCGTAAAGTGGGGCGCTCCGGTTTCAAACTCCCCTCTTCTTCTTGTTGTTTGGGTCACGGTCGAGCCCCGGCAGAGGCGTCCGCTGCAACCGGCCCTGTCCGCTCGACCCTCACAGCTCGTCGTGCCCTGCAACCGGCCCTGCCCGCTACTGCTGTCGCCGTCCGCTGCGACCGGCGCTACCCGCGCTACTGTCGTCGTCCGTCCGGCCGCAGCCGCTTGAATCGGTGCGTAAAGCAAAAGCAAACCCACCATTGGCCCCGCTCCGCCTCCAAACTGTCCAATTCCGTGGCGCGGAGCAAAAACATCTCCATGGCAACCGGCTGCCGAGTGGGCGGCGCGAACTTCTCCTCAGTTTAAACTCACGGCGGAAACAATGCAGAGAAACGCCCAGCAGGTCAGTCAGCGTGTGTGTAGGCAGGAAGGGGGAAGGGGGAAAGGGGGAAAGGGGGAAAGGGGGAAAGGGGGAAAGGGGGAAAGGGGGAAGGGGGAAGGGGGAAGGGGGAAGGGGGTGCTGGTTTACACCGAAGGCAGACACAAAATGTTGGAGTAATTCAGTGGACTCAGTCCCCGCTGAGTAACATAGAAAATTGGTGCAGGAGTAGGCCATTCGGCCCTTCGAGCATCTTATTCAATATGATCATGTAGCAATGTTACAACATTTTGAGATTTAAAAAATCAAGTCTGCAATTTATCCCATCAGATAAAGCATAAAAAGAAGTTTAATTTGACACCTAATTCACTTTCATATCTTCAGTATTAAAACAGTTATGGCCATTTTCATACTCTGAAATTAGCATCTTGTTCCCTATTGCTTTTCCATTGACTAAACACAAAAGCTGTGATCGAGGACAGTCAAAAGCCCATAACTTTCTTAAAAATTAAGAGAACTTAATGAAATGTTCAGTTATTATAGATTGAAGCATTCTGAAACAAATATGAAACAATCTTACTTGGATGACCTGAAATTAAAGCATATAATTAGCTAGTTACCCAATTGTAGCTAATTACAAAATTCAATTACTAGATCTAAATATCTATCCATTTCTTCAGAAAAAGTTAACATTTTTAAAAAGCCTAAGTGTCCAAATAACATTCACACAAGAATTCACAATATAACATTATTTTTAAATCTCATTGTCATTAATTTATAGGCCAAATGGAAGGAATTTAGTGTTTAATTCCTGTAAATTAATGGGCATTTAAATCATCTTGTGAGTGGGATTTTGTGGAACGCGCTGGTTTGGAACTTGCGGTTGCAGTGAATTAAACCCCAATATCGGCAGGAAAAATACTGCCGGTTGGTATATTTAAATAATCACATTTTCGCAACTTGAAATTTTTATTAAAGGCATCCTAAGAAGCAAGTTTATATGAAAAAATAAACGGCGTACCTTGCCTTGTCCGGTGCGTGAAATCCGTCCCGTTGTCGGCGTTGACGGCATTTGAAGATGATTTTAATTTTACTCCAACAATTAAATTATAAAGCGCTAATTTTAATAAACTTAATAAAACGGCAGTCTAAGCGATTTTTCTTTAGCAGCTAATTTACCTGACAGACATCGATTTAAATAGGCTGCCGAAAAATCGCATTTTAAACCCGCCCCCCTCTCAAAGGCGCCAAAGTCGCACACACGGGCAGTGACAGAACTGCAGCGCCGCTGAAGGTAAGTTTTGTAACATACCTAGATCATGGCTGATCATCCAACTCAGTAGCCTGTACCTGCCTTCTCTCCATACCCCCTGATCCCTTTAGCCACAAGGGCCACATCTAACTCCCTCTTAAATATAGCCAATGAACTGGCCTCAACTACTTTCTGTGGCAGAGAATTCCACAGATTCATCACTCTCTGTGTGAATTTTTCTTTTCTCATCTCGGTCCTAAAAGACTTCCCCTTATACTTAAACTGTGACCCCTTGTTCTGGACTTTCCCAACATCGGGAACAATCTTCCTGCATCTAGCCTGTCCAACCCCTTAAGAATTTTGTAAGTTACTCCAGTACTTTGTGGCCATCTTGTACAAACCAGTTCCTTCCTCCACGTCGTGTTCACTCTGTCTGACCCCAGAACCTTGCATGGTTTTTTTTAACCAATTATGTTGCCAACTAAACTCCAGAATTGCACTGCAATGCTCCAAGCAAGCCTGCCAAAAATAAATTGAGGTATTAAGAAGAAAATGCTGTGTTCAATATTTTATTTCCTTTGAACATTAGATTTTTTTGAGAGTTGAGAACTACCCAGTTATGTAGTCGCCCACGTATTCATCGGTGGCCAGCAGTGTATGCACTCTGTAGTCATTTGAATGCTTTCCAAATAATTTCTGGTAGGCTTGGAAGTGTTCTGCAATATCACAGGAAAGGTTTAGAGTCTGAAAAAGGGTCTCGACCTGAAACGTCGCCTATTCCTTCTCTCCATAGATGCTGCCTCACCTGCTGAGTTTCTCCAGCATTTTTGTCTACCCACGGTTTGGAAGGATATGGGCCAAACGTGGGCAGGTGAGACTAGAGTAGACGGGCATCTTGGGCAAGTTGGGCCAAAGGGCCTGTTTCCATGCTGTATGACTCTATAACACTATGACAATAACCAATAGTATGAGTTTACTGAAAAATGGGAGGGCATATCATAAGGTGATAAGTGATAGGAGCAGAATTAGGCCATTCGGCAACAAGTCCACAAGTGTATCAGAAACACATGATAAATTGAGATAAAGAAGGGTGGAATGAGATTCAGAAGGGGTCTGAAACTCTGCCCTGGGTCTGTCGGATTGAATGGTGCATTTCTCTTCTGCAAAAAAAGTTGTTGATCTCACATTGCCATCACTAGATGAATATTTTCATTGCTCTATTTACCTCTGCTTGTGATTTCATTTTGGTTTAAGTTTTACGGTCGTTCTTTCACCTTCAGACTTTTTCTTCTGAATGTGCTGATGTTTCTATTGAGAGTAACGGGTTGTGTGCCTCTCAGATTGTGCCACTAAGGGGCAGTAAAAAACCTTTTAATAGTCATTTCATAGCTCCTCTTGTAACCCTTCATCCTGTAAGAATGTTGTCTGTTTCAATGAGGTCACTGCTCGTTCTTCTAATCTGGAGAATTCACCCAAGTCTACTCTATTGCGCCTCACATGGTAAACCTGTCATATTGGTCATCAATCTGATGAATCTTTATTGCACACTCTCTACAGCAGGCATCTCTCTTATCAGGTAAGGAGATTCAAACTGTACAAAACACCCCAGGTGTGGCTTCACCAAGGCTGTGTAGGATTGCAAGAAGATTATGTCCACACAAGTCCTCTTGTAATAGAAGCCAATATACTATATATGTTCCTAATTACACAAAGGTCTCTCAACATCGACTTTGCTGGCTTTACCTTGCACTAAACATTATTCCGTTATCATGTCTCTATGCACTGTAATGGCACGATTGTAATCACGTGTTGTCTTTCAGCTGACTGGATAGCACGCAACAGAAGCTTTTCACTGTATCTCAGTACCTGTGACAATAAATTAACTAAACTAAACTATCCCCTTTTCCAAAATACTCCCCTGTTCTGTTTTGTGTATCAAGCCTTTCATTTTTCCACGTTGCATTCTCTCTGCCATGTTCTTTCCTGCTCAGCTCATGCAAATCCCTTGAGGCCATTCTCCATCCTTCTCCCTGTTGACAAACTCAACTAGTTTTGCATGGTCAGTAAACTTGGAAATATTGCCCCATTTCCTCGATTAAATCGGTAAGGAAGACTGTGACTAGCTGGGGCACAGGCTCTAGGCCCTCTGATAACCCTCCTGTTTTTTACTTCCTCCACTCTTTGCTTTCTGTAATAAGCAGTTCTCAATCAATGGCAGTATATTACCCCCAGATCCACGTGCTACAACCTTGTTGACCACTGGCCTTCTAAATGCACCCTTAGGATCAAGTCCTTTTTCATTCATACCGATTTTCTCCACCATGTTTTACCCAGCCAGGCAGCTTGCAATCTCCACTACCTCATTTTTTGTTACCATTTCATTCCAATGTTTCTCCAAGAAAATGCTATGATCGTGAGCGGATAATCATCCGAATAGGATAGCGCAAAAGACAATTTGCTACATTTCTGGTAGTTCAATGAATCCAATACTTTATTGTCACATGTACTTGTGAAATGCTTTGTTTTGCATACAACCTGGTAAAATCGTGTAGCAGACCTGACCTGGGCAATACTCAAGTGTCACCATGTTTAGGCACTCACAAAGTTACAAAAGTTCACAGAGCATTCCTATCAACTGCCATCCAGCACCTATAGTCAGGATCTGAACCTGTAAGGCGGCAACTCTACCGCTGCGCCACTGTGGTCTGAAGAAGGGTCCCAACCCGAAACATTACCCATTCCTTTTCCCCAGAAATGCTGCCTGTCCTGCTGCGTTACTCCAGCATTTTGTGTCTATCCTGGAAGACTCTTTATTTTTTTTGGGGTGGGCCTACCCTGGGCATATTATTCTTCTCCCCATCTGGCGCCTCCAGTTACTCTGTGATGAAAGATTTAGTGGGTACGTCCGACTCTCCTTCCAGTTGTGTTCTGAAAGCAGATGACAGTAGGTGCACGAAAGGACCCTTCTCCTCCATGTCCTTGTGTGAAGCTGCCTGAGGATAACATTTCTAGATTATAAATCTGTATCAGCCAGCAGTGAATCATCTGACCGTTTTATAGCCTTCCTTGACCTCTTTGCAAAGCTGATTCACTGCTATTTTTGCTAGCACCCAATACAAATTTATCACCCTCGGATAAATCTGGTGCACGAAGATTGTTTAAAAAAAAAAACATATTGGGAATGAGAATACGCCACGGCAGCACAGAAGAATCCCGTTTGGTTCTTCATGTCCCTGACAGTTCTCTGTCGGAACAGCCCAAAAGTGATTCCCCTCATTCTGAAGGGTCTCGACCCGAAACGCCACCTATTCCTTTTCTCCAGAGACACTGCCTTACCCGCTGAGTTACGCCAGCATTTTGTGTCTGTCTCTTGCTTCTAAGTTCTTGTTTATTTATTGAGAACAAATCACTGCCCCATCTACAGAGCATTTGAGAGGATTTATTCATGTCTTGGCCTCTGCAGAACTCTTAAAGTCCACAGATTTCGGTCTGTTTGTATCGTGTACTCATAGCAGCATCTTGAGAACTCTGCATTGGCTGAATTATTTGCCCAGCAAGGATGTAGATGAAGAAATGCGAGTCGTCAGTCAAATCTGTGCACTTTTTAATGCTGTTGTTTTAATGCTGTTGTTAATGCTGTTGTTACTTTGTTTTAATGCTGTTGTTACTTTGAATAAATAGATGTTTGATGCAAAGTGCAGGAAGGAACTGCAGATGCTGGTTTAAACCGAAGATGGACACAAAAAACTGGAGTAACTCAGGGGGTCAGGCAGCATTTCTGGAGAAAAGGAATAGGTGACGTTTCGGGTTGAGACCCTTCTTCAGACTGAGAGTCAGGGGAAAGGGAAATGAGATGTGGACGGTGATGTAGAGAGATATAGTACAAATTAATTAAAGATATGCTAAAAAGTAACGATGATAAAGGAAACAGCCCATTGTTAACTGTGAAAACGAGTTGCAATGATGGGTGGCACCACTTTCCTTGGGCTAGTGGATGCCTTCGTTTGGAAGCTCAGAGCAGGTTCGCTGTGGATTTTACTGTTTCCACATAAGAACATTTTTGAAAATGGTCGCTGCATAGAACAATGATTGTGCAAATCTTAAATCAGGCCTGGTGGATTTTGCCAGGCGAGGTGTAGAGGCCGTGGCCCTGGCCCTGGCTTCCTCACTGCTTCAGGCCATGTGTACTCACTAAATAGATCATCGAAGAGCAGTTCAGATACCTGTGGATTGCAAACAAAAACTGTCTGTACTTCTCGCTGTGACCAAGGATAATTAATTAAAAAAATTCTGGGAAGATAAGTACCGGGAGGATAGAAAATAATGGACATTTGAAAAAACAGGGATGGTTAGTTTGTAAAATATGTCTGGCGAAATTTGAACCTATTTGCATTCAGTCCAGCCAAATAGAGATGAAGAAGGATTAAATCCAGATGCAAGAGAAAACAGAAGGCTCCACACATTTTGTACTAAAATGATTTATGCAGCAGATTTGAAAAATATTGACATGTTGGTAAGAGCCTCCTACTTGCAGGGACGATTGACCTGTGTGTGACAAGCCTGTGCATTGATTTTTTTTTTTGTGGAATAATTCCACAAAGTTATTCCTCAGACACTTGCCCAGCAAGGATGTAGATGAAGAAATGCGAGTCGTCAGTCAAATCTGTGCACTTTTTAATAAGATCCCAGGATGGTCTGACACGCAGCCCATGTAAAATAGAATCTATCAATTTATCTCAACAGCAGGGACAGGGAGCACAACTGAAATACAAATGAGTTGATGCTTTAAAAAAAACAGGGGGCTGAATCGGGGATCAGTGCTGTCTACTGACAGCTTTGTGCCAATCTTCAGATAACCGGTGAAAAGCATTCTCTTCAGATCCCACTGCCAACAGCTGTTGCAGTCATACGGGTTCCTCAAAATGCAACAGCATTTATAATGGGGAACAGTTAGTGGCTACGATGTCAAGAGTGTTTTATTGTCATTTGACCCAGATAGAACAATGACATTCTTACTTGCAGCAGCACAACAGAATATGTAAACACGGTACACTGTGAACAATATAATAAACGAGAGAGAAAAAAAGTTCAGTGTGTGTATGTATATATCTTATTCTTCTTCTTCTTCTTAGGCCCCCTTCGGTCGTGGCTGACCATGGGTGTCTCTAGGGTGCTATTCCCTATATGGAGGACGCCTGTGCGTGACTTTGTTTAACGTGGGGAGACTGGTGCACAGACAGCCACCCCACGGTCCTTGTCAGATCTGGCTCAGGATCCAGTGGCATGGAGTCCAAGACGACTGGAGACCCTTTTCTGCTGCAGTCTTCATCCGCCTTCCCAGCCGTTGTGACGCTCCACTAAGGTCAGCTATCGTCCGCCGCCTGTTCCACCGTTGAGGTCTTGGTTGGATTGTTCTTTGTCGGGCAGGTGAGACTAGTGTAGATGGGACATGTTGGTCGGCATGAGTGGCTTTGGCCCAAGGGCCTGCTTCTGCGCTGTACAACTCTATGATTCTTGTGTGAATGAGTGATGGTCAGCACGGGCTCAGCAGGCTGAAGGGCCTGTTTCCGTGCTGTATGACTCTAAGAGGCTTCTCCTAACTCCTTACTGAATTTCCAAGCAACATGGTTTGGATTCCCTCACACAAGGAAACATTTCTCCACAGCTACTCTTCCAAACCCCTACATAATTTTAAAGACTGCATCCTTGACTGGTGCCTGACTCCCCTGGGCTTTATTCTGTTCTGCTACTGCTCATCGTCACGATAATAGCATGGAGTAGAACATCCATAAGAAATACCTATCCAACTGTGCTACGAATTTCCATTATTTTTTTGTTTCTGTTATAGCTGAGTAACTTTTATGAGTCCACAGATTCATTTTTTTGTATGCCAACACAAGAAAACAGGGATTGAAGTGTACCATTAATATTAACATAAGCAGCACAGCATTATCAGATTCGAGAGCCTGGGGAAAAAAATTGCTTGCAGCCTGAAGCAAGCCAGCCTAATTAGTCATTCTGCTCTTTGTACCAAACTTTAATTGCAAAGATCTGCGGCTTTCCCTATCTGAGGGAAAGCAGGGAAAACCAGCAATGCGTGGGGCTTTAAAACCTCGTTGTCCAACTGCTTTTCTGGATGCCAAGTTATTGACTCTTGTTAAAAGGTTTATTTATCCAAATAGCAGAATAAAACATACTTGGAATGATGAAGTGCATGTATTGGTTGCGTGTGTAAATCAGTTCATTAGAAACTTAAATAGACGTCGACAAGAACAATTCCAGTTGTGATATTTTAAGGGTGGTGAATCTGTGGAACTCCTTGCCATAGACGGCTGTGGAGGACAAGTCAGTGGATATTTTTAAGGCAGAGATTGACGGATTCTTGATGCTATGGGTGTCAGGGGTTATGGGGAGAAGGCAGGAGAATGGGGATGTGAGGGAAAGATCGATCAGCCATGATTGAATGGCGGAGTAGACCTGATGGGCTGAATGGCCTCATTCTGCTCCTTGAACTTATGAATTTATTTCATTGACTGAGATTTTCTTTAGTATTTGCTGACGACATTTAATTGGAAATGTGATCATTTCTTTGTGTCACTTGCACGTGGTGTCATTCTGTGTTGTGACCAGTAGCAGCCTCCCACAATACCATCAACATTCCTATTAAAGAGATCGTCACTCAGCCCACCCTGACCAAGCCAACCTATTTCAGTCTGAAGAAGGGTCTCGACTCGAAACGTCACCCATTCCTTCTCTCCAGAGATGCTGCTTGTCCCGCTGAATTACCCCAATTTTTTTTGTGTTTAAACATCAGTATAAACCAGCATCTGCAGTTCCTTCCGACACATTCCTTCTGTCAGGTCTGCCCTGCAGTTTTCGTGGGGAAGACTGAACAGGAACAGAGGATAGAGTAGGGAGACTTACTTCAGACCCAATGGAACTGTTCCCATAATCTTTATTACTGCCGATTCATGGGTTTGGCCTTTGCTCGCCAACTTTGTAAATCTTATAACGTTCTGACAGTCTGATTACGGGAGGATTTCATGAGTTGCTGGAAATATCTACATAAAAAGGTCAAATAAAAATCTATTTCTTTATCTGCTTCATCAATGTTAACAGTTTAAAGGTGACAGTGAATAATCTTGAGAGATGCTGATTGGTACTCCAATATTTTACCAGCATTTAGTGGATCTGAAAATCAATGTATTCCTCATATTTGGCAATGAATAATATTAAACATTGCTGCACCAGTATATCAGTGCAGTTTCAAGATTCAATTATATCTCATGAAGAAACATTAGTATGCTGATAAGATCCAGGGATAGCTCTGAGAGGAAAGCAGCCTGGAAAACCAGGAAATAGAGGGCATGCTCCAAGCAATGCTGAATTTGTTTCTGGACCAGTGCCAAGAGAGCAGAACCAGGTCAGTGGCAGCAACGAGGAGTAATATCACAACCGGGCTTCAGGGACTGCGATTCGATTTATGAGGTGAGGTTCAAGCACTGTTGTTTTTTGGTGCTTATCTTTGATATAACTTTCCTCTTCTGTCTGCCTCAATCCGTCGCCCACCTGCCTCCATCTTTCATCTCCACCCCTGCTCCCTCCCTCCCTCCCCGGCCCCATCTACCCGGCACCTTTCACCTCTCCATCACCTCACGTTCTGTCTCATGTCTCGCCCTTCCCCCCCCCCCCCCCCCTCTCTTCTTTACACTGGCAATCTCCACTCTCAGTCCTGATGCAGGGTTTTAACCTGAAATGTCAACCAATCTCCCCCCACCTACAGATACTGTTCAACCTGCTGGGTTCCTCCTCCAGCAGATTGTATGTTGCTGGCGATGCAGGAAATTTGAAACGAAAGCAGTAAATTCTGGAGTCACTCAGCAGGTCAGGCCGCAGCTGTGAAGAGAGAAACAGAGTTAACGTGTCGGTTTGAGATACGTGTAAACTCTGTTTCTCCCTTTGTAGATGTGGCCGCATCTGCAGCGTATCACCAAGCTTTTCTGTTACTATCTTGGAGCTACAGTATGTTGTCATTCTTTCGTTATTGCTCGGAATCCTGCCCACAAACGCCATCAGAGACACTTCACTTCAAGGATTGGAGCAGTTCAAGGAGAACCACAACTATCTCATGAGCAACGAGGGATGAACATAGAACAGGACGGCACATGGACAAGCCCTTCGGCCCGCATTGTCTGTGCTGAACATGATGCCAAGACCAACTCTGATCTGCCATGCTCATAATACTTATCCCTCCATTCCCTGCATATCCATACCTCTTAAATGCCACTGTTGTATCTGCCTCCACCACCACCCCCAGTGGCACGTTGCAGGCACTCGCCACCATCTGTGTAAAAAATACTTGCCCCGCACATCTCCTTTAAACTTTGCCCCTCACCTTAAAGCTACGCCCTCTTGTATTTGAAATGAAAAGTGAACTTTTCTCTTTACTTTATTCTACACCCATGTAAACTGTGACATTGCAGGATTTCTCCACTTCCTAGTCTTGCCACAAACACAATTTGGAGGTAACAAACAACATGTATCTACAGTATATAGTATTTGAACTGAAGAGAAGTCAAATTTATTCAAAATTGGTACTTATAATGGTTTGACCTCCTCGTCAAAACAAATGCAATCTCCGAAAGACAGAAAGACACAAGTTACTTAACTGTTCACTAAACGAGTATTGGTGAGCCTCGACAAGTGTAAGGGTTTAGATACAGAGTACTATATCTTGATAGCTGTGCGTGAACACATTGCAGAATACCTTGCAATTCATTAGAAGCTTCTGTCTGAGATGTAACCTTTGATCTCAGCATCCCTGGGATATGGGTGTGAATGTGAACCAGCAATCTAGCTGCTGGAGTTGCTGGTTTGTCTGCTGCATACGGCTGCTGTCTCAACGTCAGATGATGGCTAGGGGCTCAGCTATAACATCGTTCTTGGCCAAATCATCAGCTGATAGCCAGTCTCTCAGTGGAGAATGGGTGCCTGGCAAGGATACCAAGAGGCCCCACCGACCTGTACCTTATCTTGCATTACGGGAGTTTTGAGAGGAATAGAAAAGAGAAATATTTGAAGGCAATGACAATCTGGTTGTAGTTAATCTTTTGTGCCACTTGCCTGTCCCTTGACTGCTAACTGAAGCCTTCATCTCCCAGACTAGGCTCGATCACCAAAAAGCACGGAGAGAATAATTGTTTTCCTCAATTATTCTGGGCCTTTTTCTACTTTTTATGTTAGTTAACCCCAGAAGATTACAAGCACCCACAGCACTTAGGTAGTGCCTGAATTGTAATGAACAAGCCACCGGTACTGTGGGACAGTAGAAATGGATCCGTTTTTTAATATCATTTTTGTATCTTTAATACTTTAAATTCTGTTCAGTTACCACTGCCGAAATTAATATTCATAGCTGTTACTATAACAAAATGCATAATTCTGACAGATCAGCCATGTGAATAAACGGAAGTTATTGTTCCCTGGTTTCAAATAGTCCTTCTCTTTCCTGGTGACCACACCTGGACTTCCGACCAATTCTTATAATCCAAATATTTGCCCGGTTTTACTCTTCTCTCTTTGTGTTCCTTGTTTTGTGAAACTTAATGGGGATTATGTTGCGTTTTGTTGAAATAATTCAAATCACAGCCAGCTTGTTTGACAGGATCACCTGAAAATCCTGACTGCTTGTTGCTGGATTAATCTAAGTCGCATAAAGACTTTAGTACACAGTAACATCATTATGAATTCCATTCAAATTGCTGTGAAATATTTGATTTGGAAGTTCAAAATTTCAGAATTTTGTCAAAACAAATAGCACTCACTACTTTATTGCATATTATATACTGAAAGATCTTTGTTCCTTGCATTTGCATTGTCCAATTAAAGTAAAAAACACTGCAATGTGATCTATATTGAGTGTTTGATTTTCTTTAGAGGCTCAGCTCATTTTAGTTTATTGTCACGTGCACCTCGGTACGGTGAAAATCTTTTGTTGCTCGCTATCCAGTTAGCGGAAAGACAACACATGATTACAATCGAGCCATTTACAGTGTATAGATACATGATAAGGGAATAATGTTTAGTTCAAGGTAAAGCCAGCAAAGTCCGATCAAGGATTGTCCGATGGTCACCAATGAGGTAGTTAGTAGATCAGCGCTGCTTCATAAGGTGTAATGGGAAATGACCAGAGCTTGGTTGAAAGGAATTGCTTGAAGGGATGCCTTGGGGGGAAAAAAGGTAGAGGTGCTGACTTGTAGATAGTCTGCTGGATATTAGCAATGGTGGAATGATTTATCATCAATGATGCACGAAAGACCAGAATTGAAGGAGCACAGAGAACTCGGGAGTTGGAGTTTTGATGAAGGTTACGGAGGAAGGGTGGGGTAAGATTCTGGGCTTTGGCAGGATTTGTAAACAAGGATGAGAATTTTATAATCAAGACATTGCGTAACTGGAATCCAACAAGCACAGGGGTGATGGACAAAAGTGTTGATGTGAGATGGGACCTGGGCAGCAGAGCTTGGATGAGTTCAAGTTCAACTAATCAAGTACTTCTTGATTAGTACAGGTGTCGGAGGTTATGGGGAAAAGGCAGGAGAATGGGGTTAGTGAGGGAGAGATAGATCAGCCATGATTGAATGGCCGAGTAGACTTGATGGGCTGAATGGTCTAATTCTATTCCTTATGACCTTATAACTATTGATCAATGATCAATGGGTTTGCAAAATTACGAATCCTTTTCTATTCCTGTATCTGCAGCTCTCCCACTAATCAATGTATTATAGCTGAAAGTTCTCCCTTTATCATTTTCTCTTCCGTTTAGTTTAGAGATACAGCGTGGAAACTGGCCCTTCGGCCCACCGTGTCCGCGCCAACCAGCAATCCCCACATATTAACACTATCCTACGCACAAGGGCCAATTTGCAATTATTACCAAAGCCAATTAACCTACAAAACTGTACGTCTTTGGAGTGTGGGAGCAAACTGTAGCACCCGGAGAAAACTCACGAGGTCACAGGGAGAACGTACAAACTCCGTACAGACAGCACCCGTAGTGAGGTTCGAACCCAGGTCTCTGGCGCTGTGAGGCAGCAACTCTACCACTGCGCCACCGTGCCGTCCTCTATTCTAGTTGTGGTAGGAAGTGGGATAGCTGGATAAATTGGGAATGTGGGAAGACGATGCAAAACAAATTAGCTTATAGAACGGAAAGGGTTTGGAGAGCGATTGATCTGTGTTCAAATTTCTTCCACTCTTTAAGAGCGAGGATGGATCATTGTTTCAGCAGCTCCGGTGTTGCCAGTGATGTAAGCTAACCTTTCAATCTCACAGCTTGTCCCATTAAACAGCGAGAACAAGCAGATGCAATTTTACTTCAGTGAACACCATCTCCCATCAATCCACCAGTCTGAAACCAATTATTAACAGTGGGAAGATGAATACAGTGTGGAAACAGGCCCTTTGTTTCTTGCCCACACCGGCCAACAATGTCCCAGCTACACTAGTCCCACTTGCCTGCGCTTGGTTCATATCCCTCCAAACATGTCCGATCCATGTACCTATCTAATTTTAATAAAACTGACATCATGTAATGAGATTTTGTTTTTGCAAAGGCATGAGGTGTTTTTAATCATGTAAAGAATATCCAGTAATGTATTCTTAGCTAGGCTTTGTCTTAAAAAGTTCTTCAAAACCAAACAACAACTGAGGAAGAACAAACTCAATGTAGGGCATATGTTGGTGGGAGCGTGTATGGGAATGTTGGTGGGAGCGTGTGTGGGAAGGATCAGGAGGAAAGGAGCCTGGTGTAAGGGATGGAGTAACACTCCACTTCATCCCAGCCCACATGAAGCCCAAAGTAACGCTTTCACGTTTACCTTCTGTACGACTTCTAGCTCTCAACTGTTTTCTCTCCTGTCAATATGGCACGTTGGGTGTCATTGACATAACAGGATCTTGTCTGAAGAAAACTCTGAGACACAAGGAACTGCAGATGCTGATTCACAACCAAGTAACTCAGCGGGTCAGGCTGCATCTCTGGAGGACGTTGATTGACGATGGTTCGGGTGTGAAGAAGGGTCCCTGAACCGAAACGTCACCTATCCATGTTCTCCAGAGATGCTGCCTGACCCGCTGAGTTACTCCAGCAATCTGTGAAACGTCACCTATCCATGTTCTCCACAGATGCTGCCTGACCCACTGAGTTACTCCAGCACTCTGTGAAACGTCACCTATCCATGTTCTCCACAGATGCTGCCTGACCCGCTGAGTTACTCTAGCACTTTGTGTCTTTTTTTTCTGAAGAAAACTTGGATTAAAAGTCAATATTTATGGAATGTGGATATCGCTATTGCATTTATTGCCCTTGAAAAGATGTGGGAATGTTTTTTCTTGAACCACTGCAGTCCTTATAGTGACATTTCTTCCATTGTGCTCCTAGATAAGGAATTCCTTGATTTAGGTCCAGCAACAATAGGACAGCGATATCATTTTGTCAGTAAAGTGTGTGACTAAGAGTGGCTTGCAGTTGTGGTTCTCCCATGAGCATCTATCCTTGTCTCCTGTGGTGGTAGAGGCCACAGCTATGGGAGAGTTTCTGGAGGAACCTTGGCAAATTGCATCACTGCATTGTGTGTCTGTTGCAGTGGTGCATGCTGCAGGTGCTGCCTGAATGTTGCTGAGATCACATTGCTTGCTGGTGTGGGCTGCTTCATTACCTGATTTGCTGACTTTACCTTGCACTAAATGTCATTCCCTGATCATGTATCTATACAGTATAAATGGCTCGATTATAATCATGTCTTTCTGCTGACTGGATAGTAAGCAACAAAAGCTTCTCAATGTACCTCAGTTCACGTGGCAATACACTAATCTGAACTAAACCTAGATGCAAGAAAAAATGCAGGAAGAAACTTTCCAGAGTCGTCTTGCAAATGTCTTGAAGAAAAGACAAAGTACAAAGTTGATTCAGACGTGCTTGACTGAAATGCAATGTACGTATCCCGTTGGTTGTAGACGACTTGAGTTTCACAGAGGGAGCACAGCTGACTGACAATGTAACGAATTGAACAATGTCTGTGATCAATACATGTGTGTCATGGAGTGCCATGTCAGGTAATGGATCACAGTGTTGAGCTCGGCATTCTGATACGTTTTTAAAATAACAGATTTGTTCACATTACAAGCAACCTTGGTTATCCTTAAAGCAGAAACCTAGTCAGGAAGTAGCCTCCACAGATGCTACAATAGTATGTTGCCAATAGATGCAGCCTGTTAATAGCAGGCAGTTTTTTAAAAAGCCTCTTCGGCACAGTATTGCAGCGGTAGAGTTGCTGCCGCTCAGTGCCAGGGACCCGCCGCCGCTATGGGTGCTGTCTATACGGAGTTTGTACGTTCTCCCTGTGACTGTGTGGGTCTTCTCTGGGCACACCAGGTTTCTCCCACACTCCAAAGACGTACAGGTTTGTTGGCTTTATAGGACAGAGTTAGTGTACGGGGTGATCGCTGGTTGGTGCGGGTTCGGTGGGCCGAAGGGGTTGTTTCCATGTTGTATGTCTAAAGTCTACGTTCAGGAGATTCTGTTTCTAAACAAGCAACGATGCTAAGTTAAAGTTTGCAATATTAACTACTATTTGCTACTTAGATTAATAAAAAACCGTGTGAGGAAACAAATGCTGGATCACAAACAGAAAAGGCAAGGTAACAAAAAGTTAGAAATGTGTTCAAGTGGGGTGCAAAACCTCAACTACTTGGCCCTCTGTAAATTGTCCCTAGTGTGTAGGGAGTGGATGAGAAAGTGGAATAACATAGAACTAGTGTGAATGGGTAATTGATGGTCGGCATGGACTCGGTGGGCCGAAGGGCCTGTTTGCATGCTGTATGTTTCAATCAAATGAGATGAGCTACAGCTGGAAGGGACTGAGGACTGAGAGATTGTTACCGCAGATTTTGAAACTCGTTGGAAAAGGGGCAGAGAAATCAAATACGTCCAAAGTTTACGAAGGTGGGCTTATTATTGCATTCATTCTTGGAGGCTGAACGTAACATTTGAATATGCCGTTAAAATCAGTGGTTGTGAAATCAGTGGTTGTGACTTTATGCAGACATTGTAGCATAAATTCAAGGAGTGAGGTTAACCAGAGGAGGACTCCATGCTCCAGGGAATCTATGACTGTTTTACTCCCATCCGGGAATGAGTCAAACGCAGGCCTTTGTGCATTATAAAACCCACAAGGCACCAGTTTCATCACGGACCTTGCGTAAATGCAGCCAGGACTTATTAAAGCCGTCATTTACAACACCTCTGAGAATTTCTACACACTCAGTGAATGTATAATTAGATGGGTTACTGCTAAAGTGCCTCAGAACAGTTTTGTCCAAAAGATTAGCCTCTGGACATAGGTAACTGATTGGGAATCCCGATGTGGCAGTTTTCATTAAGAGAGAAATTGAGCAATGGACACCTTGGTGGGCCTGTGACCTTTTCTTGTATCTATCAAATGGAAAATGTAATCAGAATTTTGATGAGGTGAATGTGGGACCTGCAGGCTCCACAGTAAGTGGGGCAGGACGTCCTCGGGAGGGGGGGGGGGGGGCAGTCTGGGAGGTGGGAGTCTCTGTCTGATGTTTACTGTGGCCTTCAGTGTGTTCCCTACAAATGTGCTCTGAAGGGGTTCTCAATGCCATCCTGAATACTCCAGCACTTTGTGGCCCTTTCTGCATTGGAAGAAGACTAGAAGAAGCATCCTTCAGCGAGCGTCACTCTATTATTATCGAATCATTGATCACATTTGCCCTCTGCAGGAGGATGGGGCGACAGTAAGACTGTTTGACGCAGCTCGAAAGAGCTTTGGTGCGACCGGACCAGGAGTGCTGAGCAGTTTTGGTCTGTTTAGTGAAGAAGGAAGGATGTATTTTGCCTTTGAGGCAGCACAGCGAAGTTTAACCAGATTGCTTCCTGGGGTGAGAGGGCTGTTTCAAGAGAAGAGATTGTACAGAGGGAGGAGACTGTGTGGAAGTTGACATTACCTGGACTTTGGAAAACTGAGAGATGTTCTTGTTGGGACATGCATGATCCTTGGGTGTACTGGCCAGGGTGAATGCTGAGAGAACGGACCATCTGATGGGGAATCTGGGACCAGAGGGCACAACCCCAGGGTAAGGATTTCATAAGATCCTAAGAGGTAGGAGCTGAATTAGGCCATTCGGCCCATCAAGTCTACTCTGCTATTCAATCATGGCTGAACTATCTCTCCCTCCTAACCCCCATTCTCCTGCCTTCCCCCATAACCCCCGACACCCGTATTAATCAAGAATTCATCTATCTCTGCCTTAAAAATATCCACTGACTTGTCGATTTAAGACTGAGACAAGGGGGAACGTTTTCTCTCAAGCTATGAATTTCTGGGATGTTCTACCCCAGAGAGCTGTGGATTCTGGGTCATTCAGTATTGTCAAGGGTTCTATTGACAACTTGTTCTATTTGATCTTGTGCAATTTGATTGTGCACGTCGGGTTGATTGCATTTGTCGAAACAGGGCAGACCACGTGAAGGTTGCAATCTCCCACCCCCTCAAGGGTGAGATCTGTAGATGTTTTGACGACAAGTAAATCAAGGGTTCTTTAGGCCATACGCAAGAAGAAGAAGAACCCTTGACAAACCTTTCTTCTAGACCTCGAAGTTTCCTTTCTATTTTATTACCCCAATTAATCTGTGTGTCTATAAACTGGTGACGTCAATAAATAGAGACAGAGACAGAGGGGGGGGGGGGGGGGTTTGGAGGGGGGAAGAATATGATATAGTGTTGAATTTAGCCAGGCAGGGGTTAATTCGCTGCAATAGCTGAATGTTGCTCAACAAAGCCTGAGGGCTGATCTATCCATTTGAAGTTTTTATTGATTCTTTTGGACAAACGCTGCAAGGCCTCAGGGTCAGTATATAATTAAAGGGAGAATACACTAGGATCTTTCTGAGACTTTGAAGTATTGCACAGCCTGGGTTTTGGCAAAACCTTTTCAAATCTAAGCACAATTGGAATAGGTGACACTGGGATGCACAACATGTATACAAGGGAGATGACTGTTGGAGCAGGTAGGAAAATGTAGCACTTGAACGCTGTTTGTTTAACAGGAGGCAAATGGCAGGTTTTTGCACAGGGTGGGCTTAGGTTCAGATGGAATGAGCCTGCAGGAGTTTTAATAGTTCTGTACGATGCCATCCGGTCCATCATCGAAAAGACAGCGGACAAGATGAGGGACCAGAGCCAACTGCTGGCACAGAGTAGAAACTATCCCCAAAAATTCGCTCCAAGCAAAAGGACATTCAAACAAGACGACAGAAAGTAAGAATTTACTATAAGGAATGGTAGCTTTATTGGACAGGTTGGTCATATACACATAACAGGAATTCATGTTCAACTAAAATATTTTGAGCTACATAGAAATATTTTTTTGGTAAGAAAACAAATTTGCAAAGAACAAAAGGACCATAAAATTATTGAAATATCAAAATTATTTTAATTTTTAATGATCAAAAGAGACCACAGACAGTCATGCAGGTCATAATGTATATCACACGAACATTTAATTTAACACTTACATAAATAAATCCAGTAAGTTGTGAAAATTTCAGCCAGACCAACTTCAAATCTAGTTTCCGATCCAAGCCTACTATCAATTGGTTAAAGTCACAAATTTATCTTTCTTGTTACATTTCTTCACCCCCCCCTCTCAGGTCCTCGAATTTTGTTTTTCATTGTTCAATACAGTACCTCGCATCTCCTCAATCCGCCTTCCAATTGGGAAAGAAGGACATGTAGAAGGGCCACCTCTCTACATTGCGACGTTCATCCTGGAGTGAATGGCAGCATTGACATCGCAAGGGAGAGACTGCGGGAGAGTGTAAAAGAGCCAGCGAGGGAGGTGACCGAGAGAGAGCCCGAATGAGAAAGTGATCAGAGGACGAGAGATGGGGGCCACATTCCCCGACCCCAATGAAAATTTAACTTACGAACAAGAAAGCAAACGTTTGAATTGCATTAAGTTTGGAGTGCACCAGGTATTTGTTGCAACATACACTCACCTTGGCGACAAAACAGATCTTTAGCAGAGCTTTACAGCAAGCTCCCGACTAGTGGGCCTTGAAATTTTCCGTTAACTATTAATCGAATTCCATGTCGTGTCAGTTGAAAGATGTGACAATATATAATGTTACGTGTATATTGTATCGACAAGAAAATAACATTCAGATGGTTAGTAAGTTAACTGCCACAATTTACAACCCCGGTCTTGCATCTTGCAAAGTCTCCTCCGTCCGGTTACAGAGCAGAGCCAGCAGAACAAGAAATGATTCATTTGGATTGGGATGGAAGCGGAGGGAGCAGTAACTGTTGGAAAATAAAGAGAAATGAGAGTGTTCAAGAATATAACACGATGTCAGGTGTTGCACCTGTATTCTTACACCCATGTGGTTATGGTTTCAGCTGAGGTTCGAGCCCTGGATACCTGCAACACATCTTGGCATTTTCACAATCTTTATGAAGTTAACACTCAAAGAGCGTCTGTGAAATTAAAAAGTGACATTACTCGAGTGAGAATGCCATGTAACAATGTACTCCCTCACAAAGTATTTCAAACAGCATTGAAACGCTCCAGTGCTGGCTAAACACAAGATGCCACTGGATTTGGAAGTGGCGATTGTGTTCTGCTTTGTATCTGGGACTGAAGTTTGTTCACTTGGTTTATGGGAGGGCCATCCATCTTTGGTGGGTCTCTTGAGGGCTGTTTGTTGGTGAATGAAACTAGCAATCTCCCCATACAACTCAAAGTATTTCAAGATCCCTTCCGACTTTGGTGGATGGTGGCAAAGGCAGAGAGGTTGGTGCAAATTGTAATTATTTAGCCTGGGATTCACATCCCCTTTATTGATGGGCTGGATTTCGAATAATGTGATTCTCGCCCTTGTTAAGAGGCCCATAATTTTCATGCTGTTGAAATCAGTGGAGATACGGCAAATGCAGTTCACGTGACTGTAAGCATTAGCGATGAGAAGCCAGTAGGACCATAACCTCATTCTCAAAACCAAAACTGTAGCTGCTGGGAATCTGAAATAAAAACATGAAATGTTGGAAATACTCAGCAGTTCAGGCAGCATCTGTGGAAAGAGAAAAAAGAACTTTCTAGGTTGATGAGCTTTATCAGTTTAGGAGAAAGGTCATAGACCCGAAACATTAGATCTGTTTTGCCCTCCGCAGATGCTGCCTGACCTGATGAACATTTCCACCATTTTCGTTTGGACTTCTGTTATATTCAACACAGCCTTTATTTTATTTTGTTCCTCTTGTGTTTTTTTTGGGAGGGGAATTCTTAATTGCTTACTACAAGTACCAGGTTTGTGAATTTCATCAGGAGTATCGTGCATTTGGTTAACAATTGGAACTTTAAGTAACATTGTGGCAAAATAACAGGTTAACTTACAAGACAAAAAACTCCATGGCAGGTTACCTCCATGACTGATATTGCCAGAAGTCATTCCTGCACACAGGACCATCAGAATTTGGGCTCTTTGATCATCTGTACAAGGTCTCTAGATAGCTGAAAATATAATTGTCTTTTGTGCTTTGAGCTTTGTGCAAATCAGCCAGGATAATCATTTTTGATTGTAATAATTATTGCCAGAAAACAGCAATGTATTTTCAAATAATTGGAACAATAATAAAGTAAGTTGATCCAATTATAAATTAAATTAATTCAAGACAATATATAAAGTGTAAGCATCACATTCATGTGAATAGGGCCACTTGTAGTTCTGGACTGGAGTTTGACTTTATAGCCTTGATAACACACGATGTCCAGTCCACACAATGTATCCATAGGATAAAGATAACATTTAAAATATATCTCACACTCAGAATAGCACATGTTCCTTTATTATACCGCCAGTTATTGGAGCAATGCTGTTGGCAGTATAAAAGCGAGATGGGATGATGAGGGGACATCTCCTCCTCGGCCGATTTACGCAGTCATTCCTTCCAAGGGGCCGCACAAAGAGCGAAGCGGTGCCTCGCAAACAATCAGGAGGTTGAGCAGTTATTCAAAGGGAAAGCAAACCTAACTCGATTCGGTCGATTTTCAGGAGCTGATTATCTGCAGGGATTCTTTTGAGCGCCTGCTGGGAGTGAGGTGGAAAGTCCACGCAAATGTTGGGTAAATGGAAGAAAAGACGTTGCTGCCGATTGTCTGATATTTCCACCAAAAGCGCAGTGGATGCTGCGTAGCTCTGGCGCAGAGATTAATGGCACAAAGCAGTTTCTGTTCCTCAGAGGGTTCCTGGTCTCATGAAAATATCAACTTAATCCCTCTAGTTCTACATTTCATGTTCTTTTGAACAACTTTCAAAAATGTAATTCTCTCAAATATCATGACAGATTCATCCTTCATAGTCATTCCATATCCTGATAAGCCTGTGCATTTAAAAAAAAAACTTTCATTGTCCATTTTATACTTATCCATTCCATTCAATGGAATTAATATTTTATCATTTACCCTGCAGAATCTTTTAGGGTTTTGCAAACTTCTCTTTTCTAAGATGTCACCGTAACACCTGTGTTTCAGCCAATGCAGAACTAGTTCTACAAGTCAATTATAACATTATCTTTCTGTCCTAGTTTCATCGTAGTAAATAATTATATAAAATCTAAATTGGAAGTTATTTATTGACTGTAATCACCTAATAATAGGAAGTCCAAAACTGCCCACAGCAGGAATGGCAAACTCCCCGCAGCATGGGCAGATTTACTACTAGTAAATTCATCTGTTTTTGTATTTATAGAGGCATCAGCACAGAATCATGCTTTGGATCACCATGTCTATGTGGACCATCAAGCACCCATCTTCATTAATCCCGCAATGCATTCCTTCAATAGACAATAGGTGCAGGAGTAGGCCATTCGACCCTTCGAGCCAGCACCGCCATTCAATGTGATCACGGCTGATCATCCCCAATCAGTACCCCGTTCCTGCCTTCTCCCCATATCCCCTGACTCCGCTATCTTTAGACCCCCCCCCAACAACTCTCCCCCTTACCTCAACTGATTCACCACCTACCCACTTACACTGGGGGAAACGGACGAAACAGCACATGTCTGGGATCAAGGAGGAAACCAGAGGGAAATCACGGGATGAACAGACAGCACCGGAGATCAGAATCGTGCCTGGGTCGCTGGAGCTGTGAGGCAGCCGCACTAGCTACATCGCCACTGACCGGGTTCTGATGTCCAGCCAGGTAAACGGGGGTTAAAGCATCTGGAGGTAAAACTGCTGAACGATGTTTAAAATAATGACGGTGAAAAGAATTGACAGGGTCGAAGAAGGGAAGATTATTCCCTTTATACGGGCTAGAACCAAAGTACATTTTTTGATATAAACTGGTTAAAAAACACAAAATAAAATTCAGATTAAAACAAATGTTACTTTGCTATATTACTTTACTTTTGCTATTTCCCCTAATTTGGTGTCATTAGATTGTAGTGTTGGTTTCTTTGGCCATGTCCAAATCATTTATGCACAAGGAAGACAAGAATCCCAATTGAGGTCCACAGGGTATCCGACTAACCAAAATTGTTTCTCTACTCCGTCCTCTCCGTCCATGATCTACTCCATCTCACCACTTTACCCTCAATACCACAGGCTTTAATCTTCTTCCCAAGCATTTGATGTGATCATTTATCATTTCCAACCATATAACCTCCCTGCCAATACATTTGGTAATTTTATCTATAGAATGGTGCCACAGTAGTTGCTGCCTCACAGCTCCAGAGACCCGGATTCGAACCTGACCACTGGTGCTGTCTGTACAGAGTTTGTACGTTCTCCCTGTGGCCGCATGGGTTTTCTGCGGGCGCTCTGGTTTCCTCCCAAACTCCAAAGACGTACAGGTTTGTAAGTTAATTGGCTTCGGTAAAGATTGTAAATTGTCCCTAGTGTGTGTAGGATAGTGCTAGTGCACAGGGATCGCAGGTCGGCACGGACTCGGTGGGCCGAAGGGCCTGTTTCCGCACTGTATCTCTAAACTAAACTAGTGTGTGAACGGGCAATCGCAGGTTGGCACGGACTCGGTGGGCTGAAGGGCCTGTTTCCGCACTGTATCTCTAAACTAAACTAAATTACATTGGAGAAACATGATCTGTGCTGGCTCTTCTTGAATAGCCCATATCTTCCTGTGTTCACTGATTTTCTGTGTTCGCAGTTTCCCTCGTGTTGTTATAGGAAATCTTACACACAGTATAATTCAACATAGATTGTTTAATGTTACAGTGCAGGTAGCCCAGTGGCATTTAGTATCATGTGGCTCTGGAGAATTCAGTGTATAAACACAGTTGACATGTGCTTGCATATGGAGTGTAGTTAAATAAAATGGGGAAAATCCATCTATGTTTTTTTAATAGGGGAAGGGGAAGGTTTGGTAAGTGAGACTGGTCTATAATGAGGGTAGACAGTGGTGAATTCAGAATCAAACCTTTCGGGATCAGTTATTCAAAAGCAGCTCAGTAAAATAATTATTGTAATGACATTTAAATTAAAATTACCCAGTAGATTGCAGCCAAAGTGTCGGAAGAAACAAATTAATACGGGAAGAAGGAGATAGACAATTACAGCACAAGGGAAACCATTTGGTCTATTTAAACATGTCAATTATTACACATTTTGCTCTAGTACGAAACACTATTGTGGATTCAGGAGTACCCATCTAACCTTGTTATTTTAATTATGAACATAAAAATGGTCTTAAACCTATAGATTCAAAAATGTAGCATTCAATATTAACTCCAGTACAGGTATATGTGTTGAATTATGCCTTTCACTTGAATGGGTACATTTCCTCTTCAAAAAATTACAGGAGAATCCCAGTTTGCCTTTAGGATTAATAGCCCACGAAGGAATTCCCAGAAGCTCCAAAATATGGGATTTCAGGAAATTAATTTGTGTTGGCCACCAGTTATGGGGAAAGCTCAACCATTCTATTCCATTTATTTTTTGGGGACAATTTCTTCCCAGTCTCAGCCTCCCCTCGTGTCCACCATCATGTTCTGATGCATTTGCAGCAGTTCCACCAATTAGTTTTCGGTAACATTGCTTATGCTGCAGCTCTGCAGAGGAGATAGGTTTAAGGTGAGGGGGGGAAAGATTTAATAGGAACCTAAGGGGAAGCTTTTCCATTCAGAGGGTGGTGGGTATTTGGAACGAGCTACCTGAGAAGGTAGGTGAGGCAGGTACTAGAACAACAATTAGGACAGGTGCATGGACAGGAATGGTTCAGAGGAACATGGGCCAAATGTGGGCAAACGGGACTAGTGTAGATGGGGTATCTTGGTTAACATGGATGGGTTGGTTTGACGGCCTGTTTCCCTGCTGTAGGACTCTATGACTAACTATTTCATCACTAGATGTCACATCGCATCCTGACTATATGTGCACATGCTGAAACTTTCAATAATTTGGCAATGTAAATTCACTTTGGTGTTATCAGAATAAAGCCGTCTGGCTGCCAACTAACATTTCTCAGTGAAGACCACCCTTAACTATGCCAGTGTGGCATTTCCAATTATGCACACTTGCCACTTTGATCAAGATGGTCAAATATTAGTCGCATGTGATTATACATGTACTGAAAACTAGTTGTATATGGCTTAAGTAATTGAACTGGGCCCAAATATAGGTGACATTTAACCTCGTGCCTGAGCTGAGAATCATCCCATGTTCCAGCAATAAAGAGTCAGCATCGTAGCCATTGTGTCTCAGCCCACCCTCGCCATCACTGTTGAGATTCACTGATTGGGATGTTTCATTCAAAGGGACTTACGCAAATAGATAACCCTCACCCAACAATGAAAACAAAAAATCTAAACACACAGAAGATAGACACAAACAGCTGGAGTAACTCAGCAGGTCAGACAGCATCTCTAGAGAAAAGGAATGGGTGACGTTTCAGGTCAAGACCCTTCTCCTTCTCGACCTGAAATGTCACCTATTCCTTTTCTCCAGCGATGCTGTCTGACCAGCTGAGTTACTCCAGCTTTTTGTGTCTACCTTTGGTTTAAACCAGCATCTGCAGTTCCTTCCTACACTATTTAGACGCAGTATGTCACAGATCGCCAGGCAACTTATGAGCATGGCAAACAGTGTGGTGCCAACCTTGGCTCACAGTCTCTCCGCTGTAATCTGTAGCTGCTCTCAACGTGCAATAAGACTGCCCTGTGCGGCAGGAAAACTAAAAGCAAAAACCAAACGGGGAACTGGGTATTTGACCCTTCTAAGTGGCGTGAGCTCTGCTGGAGTCTGAATCCTCCATGTCGATGGTGCAGGGAACTGCAGAGTGCTATGGAGCTCAGGAAGGCACAGCAGGAAACAGAGGCTGCTCTTGCTTCAGAGACATGGGCAAACTCATGGAATATACCCAGAGCGTCGAGAGGATAGAAAGCACATTAATGGTACAACATATGTCAAAATGCCATTGACGGTACTGGGGGATTTAAACAATTTGGTTAAGAAGCCATCTCAATGCATCACCTCAAACATTACCTCTACACCTTTGTACAATTTCCCCCTTGAGCATAGTCTTTGTGTAAGCGCAAAACCAGGCAGACAGACAGTTTCAGTAATCCTAGCGTGCAACATTTGCAGCATTTCATTTCAATTGCCCCTGATGAAACATTGCTATTCAACACATTAGGATGAGGAGCTGCTGGACTTGTTGCTGTGTGTTTCCGTTTCTGTTTTAATGTAATTTCAGTTTTCGGCCATTGGCAGACTTCATTCAGGTATCTTTGCTCTATCCTTACCCTGTCAATATGGGAGTTTGTTTTCCAATCCCTCTAAAATTGGCCACCAAAGACCTTCATTGTTCTGAGCCTGGCAGGCAAAGCCATATTCCCCATTGTGTTTTCCCTGCACTCGCTCAGTTTTCTGGCTAATTGACCTGTACACGTTGATGTGACTTTACTGGTGCTTGTGCCAAATGAGAGACTGCGGCAGCAAAATGGATGAAGAGGTGGCTTTGCGCTTGCTTGGGACCACAGCCAAGTGGCACATGCACTCATTGCAGCCCAGGGGAAATGCAGACCACATGTGCATGCGTGCAAAACACAGCCACCAACACACGTGAACACTTACATGTGCGCATATACCTTCTCACATACTCTCGCTCTCTCTCACACGCGCACTCTCTCTCGCTCTCTCACACACGCACACACAATCTCTCTCACACATACACACCCTCTATCTCTCACATGCACATACACCCTCTTTCACACGCAGATACCCTCTCTCAGGCATTCTCTTGCTCTCTCTCTCTCTCTCTCTCTCTCACTCACACACACATTCTCTTACTCGCACACACCCTCTTTCTCACACATATACACACCATCTCACACATGCACACACACCCTCTCACACATACCGATACACTCTGTCTCATACACACACACTCTCTCACTCTGTATCACACACCCTCTCACACACTCTCACTCACACTCTCTCGCTCATTCTGTTTCTCACTCACACACACTCACTCTCTGACACGCACAGGCTCACTCTACACCAGAAAAGCTGGTGCAAATCGAAGCGAAACAGACAGTATGAGCCAATAAAACCATTGCTTTTAATTAACAAGAACAACAACCTTGGAAGTGATGTAACTTACATTCACTTGCTCCTTCAGTCGAACCAGGGTCCATAATGAATTCAATGGGCAATTCGTGGAGAGAGTGGTGACAGTGTGGAATCATGCCACCACGGGGTGTGGTTGGAGGTGAACAGCAAGGGTATATTCAAGGGGAAGCTCGCACAGCATTTGGGAAGAGAATAGAGGTAACACGCCGATGGAGTTAGATGCAGGAAGGTGAGGATGGGAAGAGACACTGCGTGGCGCAGCAGAAACACCAGCATTGGACTGGTGGGCCAAACCATCTGTTCCCCTGCTGCATATTCTCTGTCATTCTATTCTTATAATGATTTAATTAAATATATTTGAACTTAAATATCCACTTTCACTAACATCTCCAGATCATCTAATTTCTTCTCTATGTTTCGATTTGTTTTTATCTGATGACACAGAGCTTTTATAAATCATTAAAGATTGACTTGCTGGCATTTTCACCTCTTATGGTCAATTGGCTTCTTGTGCAACTTCGGTGCAAGTCTTTTGAGCTCCCTCTGGTTCATAAGGTCATAAGGAATAGGAGCAGAATTAGGCCATTCGGCCCATCAACTCCGCCCTTCAATCATGGCTGATCTATCTCTCCCTCCTAACCCCCATTCTCCTGCCTTCTTTCCATAACCTCTGACACCTGTACTAATCAAGAACAGTTGGGTGGTGTTGGGTTGGGTGAAGTGCCCCAGTCCTCACCGAGCTGTTACCACCGGAGTGAATAACTCGCCCTGCAATGACTGTAAGATTAGAGCGCAGTCCTGAACTACTATCTACCTCATTGGTGACCCTCAGACCTTCAGATTGGACTTTACTGGCCTTGCCTTGCACTAAACGTTATTCCCTTATCATGCACACTGTGAATGGCTCAATTGTAATCATGTATTGTCTTTCCGCTGACTGGTTAGCACGCAACAAATGCTTTTCACTGTACACGTGACAATAAACTAAACTAACTATTGCCACTAACTATGTTTATTTGGGGAATTTGCACCTGCATGCCTGAACCAAACCAAGAAGAACATGGAAATGGTTAGAGAGTTAACTTTTCATCCGTCATGCCAGCAGGAAACCATCATGAAACTGAACCACTCTGTTGTTGCCTCATCTACAAGCCAGACTTTCCTTGAGATTGGCTGTCAGGAGTGAGATTGGTGAATTCAGCCTTTCAACTAAAGATAGGCAGTAGTTACATCTGGTTAAGGGGTTTTATTGAGAGGCATTGCACGTATCAGTTGCAGACCTGTAGCTAAAGTCTGTTAAATATTGCAAATGTGGATGGTAGAAGTGTAGAGGTAAGATTACAAAACAGTGCAAGGCGCAAAAGCTTAGAACCAAGGCCATTCCTACAAGCCCAACAGCACCTCATCTGGGTACAGTGCAGTCTTCCAGACTCATTATCCATTTCAGCAACTTCGGATAACATGTGTTGGCAGTTCTTGGTCTTTGCAAGTTCCTTAGTCCAAACACACCCTAGGAATTTTCAATTGGATTTAGGAAAAATTATCCAATATTTATCCCTAGTTCTGGTCTTCCCCAGAAGTGGAATTTATTTCTCTTGTTAAAGACCTCTCGAGAGACCACCAGCAGAACAGACTCTTCCCTGATAAGCTCTCTCTGATGGTATGATGTGAGTATGTCTACTTTGTATTACCTTCAGTTTCTGTCATATCCTTTCTGCAATGTGACTAGAACTATTCACCGCACTCTGTGTAATCTAACCTGAGTCTTAAGGTAAAGGTAAGATCAAAATTGGCCGACCCCTGCTCCAGTTTCCTATATTCTGATGTAAAGCCAGGAGTCAGTTTTAATGTGTGGGAAGGAATTGCAGGTGCTGTTTACACCAAAGATAGACACAAAATGCTGGAGTATGCTGACTGCTCTGCTCAGTTTAAATGGATTGCTTGGTGCAGGCCGTGTAGCTGTTGATTGTAGGTCAGTTTTATCACGTGTTGGATAATGTCAGGCATAATTAGATCTGACATAGTATCTTGTGATGAAATCTCACAAAATAAATTCAAGTTGGCAATCCAATTCCTAATTCCCCATGTCCCCTGCATTATCTGTCCTGTCCGATTAAAGTTCAGTCTTTGAAGTCCTTGCGACTTGATCAAACTTACTCTCAGATGCACACTTCTGAATTCCAAAAAAACAACTTTAATAAGATGGAGGCACAAGAGACTACAGATGCTGGCATCTGCCCTTTAAAGAGATACCTGATACATGCCACCAGATGGAACACCTCGGCTCTGCCACCAGATGGAGCACTGCTTGGTGACAGGGTACATCACAGAAATCAGGGAAACAGAAAATCAATCAAAGATAAATGGAAAGTGTGGAGGGAGGCTGTTTGTGAATGATCCACTACGACACTGCACCAATATGCCCAAGGACAGGACCATGGCGAGGGAAGTGCTGCCATCTCGGCTGAATGGCTGTGCCAGCTTTGAACAAGAATGGGAAAAAAAAATCCCACAGAGGATGTTTCCACTCGTGGGAGAGTCTAGGACTAGAAGCTAAAGCCTCAGAATGAAAGAACTCTCCTCGAGGAAGGAGACGAGGAGGAATTTCTTTAGTCAGAGGATAGTGAATCTGTGGAAATCATTGCCACAGAAGGTTGTGGAGGCCAAGTCAATGGATATTTTTAAGGCAGAGATAGATAGAGTCTTGATTAGTACGGGTGTCAGGGGTTATGGTGAGAAGAATGGGGTTAAGAGGGAAAGATAGGTCAGCCATGGTTGAATGGTGGAGTAGACTTGATGGGCCGAATGGCTTAATTCTGCTCCTATCATTTATGAAAAGAAATGAATGCACACAGTAGAGCATTAATCTTAGAGTGTATTAAGGTCCTTGTGATATAGCTTTGGAAATGTAGAGTATTTATAAGATCTTAAAAGCTGCCTGGGCTTAAGCTATTTCCAACAGCAACATCTTTCTAATATTGTCTACATTGACCGGAAAGATACACATAAATATGATCGCGGCACTCTATGACAATGTCATCATAATGTCTTACTACAGAAGGGAATTGTGAGCTGAGGCATTACTGCCTAAACCAATTTCTGACTGAAGTCTTAAAAGATGTACAGACATATCAATCACCTTGAACACACATCACTGCTTTTTACATCTATTGTGACAAAAACAACGTGAATCCCTTCCAGGTCTGCTTCCGCCCCACGCGTTGGAGCTTTGCATTTCCACGATGCCATTGCTTCTGTACATTTCTTCAGGGTATTAGAAATGGCGTATTTGAAACCGAAACAAGGAGGCATATTCTTATGAGCAGTTTGGGGACTTGGAATAAAACAGATCAACAAAAAAAAACCTTTGCATCTGTATGGCATCTTTCATCCAACGGCTTTGCAGACAATTAAGTACTTTGACGTTTAGCAAAGGAAGAAACGATGTTTTAACCGGCAGGATGTGAAGAAGACTCATTTCTTGATTAGAGGAGAGTAGGAAGAATTTGTTTCAGGCAGCAGGTTGGTGGGAACTCGCTGCAGAGGAGGGTAGACAATAAACAATTGGTGCAGGAGTAGGCCATTCGGCCCTTCGAGCCAGCACCATTCAATGTGATCATGGCTGATCATCCCCAATCAGTACCCCGTTCCTGCCTTCTCCCCATATCCCCTGACTCCGCTATCTTTAAGAGCCCTATCTAGCTCTCTCTTGAAAGCATCCAGAGAACCGTCCTCCACCGCCCTTTGAGGCAGAGAATTCCACAGACTCACAACTCTCTGTGAGAAAAAATGTTTCCTCGTCTCCGTTCTAAATGGCTTACTCCTTATTCTTAAACTGTGGCCCCTGGTTCTGGACTCCCCCAACATCGGGAACATGTTTCCAGCCTCTAGCGTGTCCAAGCCCTTAACAATCTTGTAATGGAAACAGATTCAATAGTAACTCAAAAAGGAATTGGATATGTACTGGAATCAGAAAATATAACTACATGGGCAAGAGGAAAAAGGAATAGATCTTATCAAATAGCACTTTCAAGGATCTACACAACCACATTGGACTGAATGGTATATTTCTGTGCTGTACAGTTTAATAGTGACAAGTTACAATAAGGCAGGTTACTTATTTCTTATTGTAAAATATATTTGTTTGTCCAACAGCTAAAATGGTTGAGTTATCACACGCATTATTGTCGTGTGTGTTGCTGAGATCCTCTCCTGTGGTTTGCCGCAGTGACAGTTTACAATACTTAGTTTGCATTACAATTCTTGAGTCACACTGCTGTTCTGTTTACTAATGACCGTCCCTGCTCACCGGGGAGTTGGTATGTGGCGATCGAAGCAGAACAACAAAACCCCACAAATCAATCACTTGCAGGAGTGGTCGACTTTAATCAACGCATGTGATTAATTTGCTTCTTCACCGTGGAATAATGAAGCTGGAAGTTTAGTAATACATCAAAACTACTGGGAAAGAGGAGGCCAAGAGCAATGGCAAGAACTTTGTATCACCGGGTGATCAGTAAACATTGAAATAGTTCATCTCTTGAAGGAGGCCAGAATCCTGGGCAGTCCTACATCACCTGAAGTATCTTTAGTTACAATACTATCACAATCTCATATTTCTGCAGGGCACAGGAGGCCACACTGCCCATCCAATTTATGCTGGCTTTCAAAGCAATCCCATCCTCCATCATATTTCCCTGTAACCTGTTTAGTTTAGTTTAGAAATACAGCACGGAAACAGGCCATTCGGCCCACCGAATCTGCACCGGCCAGTGATTCCCCCCCACCACCACTAACACAATCCTACACACACTAGGGACAATTTACAATTATACCAAGCCAATTAACCTACTAACCTGCACGTCTTTGGAGTGTGGGAGGAAACCAGAGCACCCGGAGAAAACGCTTGCAGGTCACGGGGAGAAGGTACAAACTTCGTACAGACAGCACCCGTAGTCGGGATCGAACCCGGGTCTCTGGAGCTGTACGGCAACAACTCTACCGCTGCGCCACCGTGTTCTCTCACGCATACTATCAACATCCCTCTCTCTCCATTCACCGACCACCCACCTACATAAGGGGCAATGTACAGCAGCCAATTATCCGAACCGCATGTCTTTGAGATGTGGGAGAAAACTGGAGGAATCCCATGCAGTCAAGGAGAGAACGAGCAAACTCCACTCTGGCAGCACCTGTGGCCAGGATTGAACCTGTGTCACTGGAGCTGTGAGGCAGCAGATTGGTCAGTTGCTCCACCTTGCAGCCCTTCACCAAAATAAGTAGCTTTAAAATGAAAGTTGTTAACACCTAAGAAACTCGAGTTTCCTTTGCAGTGCTCAGGTGCCAGAAACATTCTCACTGCCTTCCGTCTTCAATTATATTTTGTGTAAGACCTTGTAAAGCAGCAACTTGTGTGTTTGATTTAATCCATTAAATAAAGGTAAAGCTGAAGTCAACCAGCTACTGGTATTAATGGACATTCAAGGATCCACTTTCACATACTCACCCACACACAGCACTGCTGAATGCTGGAAAACAGTTTGAATGCAGCCATTCTATTTTTCTCTGGGATATCTGACCATCTGATACTATTGTTTTGGTTTCTCTTGCTGGAGACGGAGTGGGGAGAAGGGTGAAAGGATGATGCAGTAGATCAGGCTGGGATTGGCAATGTGGGAGGCAAGTCAGCTGGGGGCTAAGGGGTGGGGAGGTAATGTGACACATTAGCCTTGTGTATGCAGACTGTATACAGGTAGACGTAAGTACTCGTGGTGTATGGCAAGTGTTCAATGTTCTCTGCTCTGTGAGCTGATGTCTAGGTAGCCACTGCAAAGGAGTTGGCATTGGAGAGCAAGAACAGTGTCATGCATTCGCTTGGCGCTTTTGCAGATATTTCAGACTATAACAGAAGTAAGCCTGTGCTATCGCTATTGTGCGCAGAGCAGAGACCACAAGCAGTAATGAGATACATCACCAGTTAATCTCTCGGTAAAGGCAAGATCAAAAATGGGACGGGGGAATTAACTAGATTTAATTCCCAGCCTGGCTGTAAGAAACAAAGTTTTTCACTCTGACCTGTTATTTATTTTGTCTATTGCAGTGAAAGCGGTAACAAGGTCTCACAAAGTTTACGTTGGTGGCTACTGAAGAAAATGTAGTTGAGATATTCAAAGATCTTGATAATGACTTGTAAGGATTTGCACTGATTTAACGCATTATCACTTTTCTGCAGCTCCATGTGTCTGATGCTATATTTTAATGACTTATTTTAGCAACAGAGGCAGCCATTTTGCACATTGCAAGATCCCACAACTAGCAACAAATTGATTCACCAGTTTACCAATTCTGCTGGTGTTGATTGGGCAAGAAATATCAGTTGGGAGAATTGCTTTTTCTTTGAATAGCTCCCAAGGAAACATTAACATCCATTTGAAGAGAACTTTAGTTTAAGATCTTAGCTGAATGCTGACATCTCAGCACGTCCTCAATACTGCATTGGGGTGGCAGCCTAGATAACGTACTCGTGTGCTGGATTGGAACTTGGATCTTCAAATCTCCAACTTAAGGGTGAGTACGAGCAACTGACCCAAGCTAACAGTTGAGAGGAAGAGAACACTGTCAATGGAGAAGGTGGTATTAGTTGGGAGTGTCGATGTAGATTGATGAGGATTAATTCATTTGCCTCGCATCTCAAATGGACATAGTGACGGATAAATCATGGATGTCTTCTGTACATCTTCCACATGCACTTCTGTATACATACAATATTTTGCAGAGGCCTTATACAGTTCTATGCTTATTATACTTTTAATTGTATAGCAATATTTAATTGGCATTAGCAGCACTGGGGAGCTCTGTTTCATATTTTATCATCAGCTAAAACCACTACACTTTCTGAAGCTCCGAAACCAGCCATTTCTCACGCCAGGGATCGTTATGGATACTGGGGAGAGACCAATTTGGGTTCAACTTATCAACTCAAGTGTCTGCAAGTTGATCAAGAACTCAATTGAGTTACTGATCAACTTGTAGGCAATTCAAATGAGATTGTGCAAACTCGATTCATTGGGACTGCCTAAACTACTGCAAAGAGGGGGACAATCTCCAATCTAGACTGGATTTGCAATTTGTTCAATGGTCACAGGATAATATTTCAATTCTCTTTACCATCCAATCCATATCCAGTATAGAGGAAGAGAAGCTGAGAGTTTTTCCTGGTTAAACAATTTTATTTTAGCCCTTGACTTGTTTCAGTGTGAATACCAAAGATCTGATCTAACATAGGTCCTCTTGCCTAGTCCTTGATGATAGTCCTGGAAAGTACTGAGAAGGAAGTTTCTTTTTTTTAATTCCCTGAAATCTTTGGAAGCCAAGATGATGAGGCTAGGACTGGAGGTGAACTTCAACCGCTGTGCAAGTGCTATGCTGGGTTGTGGTAAAGGTATTACAAAGAAAGATCAAACCAGGATCGCTTCACCATTGAAGATCGATGGCCATGCAATACAAGAGATATGTGGGGCAGACAAACAAAAGCCTTCGATCATTTTATCAGGAAAAACATGTTGGGATATCCAGGGTGAAAGTTTTTTTTTTTGTACATAGAAATGACCTGGGTTGTGATTGTCCTAACTCATTTTGATTAGAATCGAAGGAAAGATCAACATTTGATCCTGGTCTAACTGGGCACCATCGGTTCACGAACAACGTATTGCACTAGATTAAAGCTGACACCTCCTATTAGGCACTGCTTTTGTACATCATCATCTCCTAACCGATGAAATAAAGAAGCTAAACTGGACGGCCAATAATGCAGAAGACGTATGATTTGAGAACAAGGCAATTTGTGAAGAGCAAAGCAGGAATTTGAGTTTGCAAGGTGGATACAAATTGTCTACATCTTCTGCCAGAAATGGTTTACAATACATATTGCTATTATGCATGACGTAAGCGCAGTACAAACTCAACATGCATGGAAAACCTTCAGTTCAATCACAAGGGCCCTATTTACATGAAGGTGTCGTCTTGTGGCCAATCCTTTGAATTAAAAGTCGGCCAAATGATTTTGGCTTGTTGAATACGTTTTAAAGAATTTGCAAGGAAGACTACCTAAAATTCCATCTTATTTCATTCCAACACTAAGTAGTACATTTGTTAAAAGATGTAATTATTTGTTTTTTGTTGTTTGATATTCAGGTAAAGACCAACAGATGTCACTTGAGGCCTCAAATAGTGATGTTCCTGTCCTCATATAACTGTTTACAGGATTGATCGCTAGTAACCTTGCACTTCACATGATGCAAGGGCAACATTAAATAAATGTTTCAACAATTAATATCGTAATGAAGAATTTAAATTGATGATATGTGCAATTAGCAGAAACAGGAGCAAAATCAATTTTGCAAATGAGAATGGTACCAGTTAAATTGAGCGCCTTTAACAGTGTCTAAAGCTCCAGTCAGTAACATTGCAGATGTCTCAGGCTTGCTAGGTAAATCACATGGGCAAAACATCTGGAATTTTGTAAGGATGACATATGTGCAAATTTTGTGTCATGAACATCTCGGAAAACAACTGCATAGAAAGTCCAAGCAGAAAGAAGAAATACTAATAGATGACCTCCGGTCCTGCGTTGGTTACAGGAGTTTTGGTATCACTATTGATTGCTAAATCCATGTTTAAGACTAGATTTCACTTGCTTCATTTTACAAATATTTCTATACAAATGCTCATCAAACTTGAAATTTCTGGTGCACTTGGATTCAAAAAGCACACGGAATTATTTGAGGCAAGCACGTTTGTACGGCCTTAGTGCTGCCCAGAACACATGCTAGTAATTTTTCTTTCTGTTGGAACTTTTCTTCCTCTATCTGTTCGCCGATAAGGTATTCAAAGATGTCAAGAATGAAATCAAATCAACTTAGTGATGAACGAGAGGTACCTTCCACAATGTGACTTAACAACACAAAGAAATGAGTTGATGTGACGGTGTCGTGAAGGGCTTTTGCTGTTAGGTGAGATAAATGTAGAACCAATACTAACAACATGGAGTAAATGAATCCCCAACTTTACTAAGGACACAATACACATTTGCACTAGAAGGCCCTTTATCTATGCCGTACATTAAGTGATGTTAACAACAGTTTTGCAAGCAGTAATAAGGACAGGAATTTCATCAATTTGACCTCGGTTCTCACTGAAAGCGTAGATAGACCCAAAAAAGTCTACCATTTAAATTAGATAAGGAAGAAAGAAATGTATTAATATAGCGCGTTATCACAATTAGCTTCTTTGAAGTGCAGTGACTGTTGTTACATAGGCAAATGCAGCAGACATTTTGCGCACAGCAAGTTTCAATAAAGAGCAGTGTGATGATTGAGCGGTGAATCTGTTTTTGGTGATAGCTGGCCGAGGGAGGAAATAGTGCCACAGTGTCCACCTGAACCACTGGAACAGATAGATGGGGCTTTTGAGGTTTTTTTTTACCCAAGTTTATATTGCTGCCCGTATTCTCAGTGGCTGTTCTACTGATGATGCGACTGCCTGAAGGAACAGCTATGCAATTTTCACGGTTGGTGCAAACGTGACATCATCCAGTAGAACATGATGCATAGAAAGCAGGAAGCAAGATTTAAGACGCAGGATATCGGGATTTGAGATCTGAGTATACTCGAAGTATTTTACAAGCAGCTACTTGTAAAAATGTATTAAGCACGCTGCTTGGCTACGAATTAGATTGGGGAATGATAAATACACTACCAGCATATTAAAGGCAAATTGTGACTTGTGAGTTAATTGATATTCATTAATTATTTAACTATCTGGATTTTTAACTGTGGTTTGTTTTTTAGCGCATTGCCTTTGCTTGTTTCAGTAAAGCTACCTACTGCTCTCACATTCAGTCAACGGACAGATCTTGTTTAATGAATCAATTGATATGTGCTAAAATAAAACAAAAACGACTGATTGTGAAGTTTAAAATAAAATTGTGATTTGTCATTTATCGATTGAAAATTTAGGGCTTTGTTGGGGTGGGTTGCTAATTCTGTGCTCCATTTAACCTTCTGATTGATACAACACACATTCCTCCCTGGTTGGTCTGCAATAGGACACAAGGCACCTTTGCTCAGTCTGGGTAGATGATGAAACCGGAAAAGGTGCTATACTTGTTGTTATTGCCGCCATGGACCTTTCCACCGTCAAGCTTCACGTAGACTTCATCTCCAACATCCAGATGCAAGATGACACTGTTGCTGGCGTAGTCATAGTTCTGATCAGCATCCTGGGCAATGGCACTAGCTCGTACCTGAACCAACACAGAACACAACAAATATCAATGATAGTGACCAATCTCTCAGGTTATCTTCTTTTCCTCCCTGTACTTTCCTGGAGCTCAGAAAATGGACAGGTGACCCATGGTACTCAAGGTCGGGGCTTTGCCCGTTGCAGTTCTGGAGGCAAACATTTGGGGTCCACAAGGGTAATGAGGATTAACTCATCGCTTTGATTATTCCGTCATTGCCTTTAGAGAGGTGCATTCTTCAAATCCAATCTGTTTAGTCAGCCAGTGCTTCATAAATCACAGCACTCCATATATTTCCTTAGTTGGACAGAACTGGTAAATTGATGAATGGAATTCGACTATGAATCTGCCTAATTACCCTGTGCTCCATTACAGACATGCAGAGTGTTGCCGAATCACTTTAATAAACAATTTTCCATCATGAACACAATGAGCATGTGATGAAAAATGGTCTTTTACCTTCTTCCTGCCATGGACCATGTCCAATTTATCGTCTAACTAACTCTTATCACTTTCCTGGAAGAATCTTCATCCAGGTTTCCCTGTTTTCTCTCCGTTAGATAATACGACAGGAACCTAATGAGCCACTTGCCCCTGCTTCATTTCCTGGCCCATTCACACACAAAATGCTTCGAAACAATTCATGAACCAGACACGTCCCAAATGTGTTACTCAGTTCTCTTGCTGGGGTGTAATCTAAATGTAGTGCAATAATTTCATAGTCAAACTGGCTTGAATATTGGAGGGACTGGGGAGTATAATGAGTTAATAGTCTGGGGTTGATATTAATCCACGATGAGTGTTGAAATGTGCTCAAGAACATCTTTTGAACCAAACCATTAAAAGGAAGAAATGTTCGATGTAAGGCCACCACATCACACGGTGAGCCTCTGTGTGCGGTGCAATTACATTTCATCTTGGCCTTCAGACACTGAATTCTCACAGTAAAATGACCGTCTTGTCAAATTCTTTAAGAAAAACGTTCCTCAGGCTAAAATGGTCACAGAGCTTTAAAACGCTTGAGGGTTTAGTGCAAATCTTCTTGAATTTACAAAGGATCTAAAGAGGCTTCGTACAGCAGATTCCATGAGCTTGTAAGACACGTGTAGGATCACAGTGGTCACAGTGCTTTATACACTGGAACAAAACAGACCGAGGACATTGAATCTAAGCAAATTGGCCTTGTAGCTTTCAGTATGTAATTTAAACATTAAAAAAATGACTGTTTTGAGAATAATGAGAAAGGCATTTCTTGTGCACAAAACAAATAAATGGGATGCTAACCAATGTGTGTAGGAAGGAAGTGCAGATGCTGGTTTAAACCGAAGATAGACACAAAATGCTGGAGCAACTCAGCGGGACGGGCAGCTTCTCTGGCGAGAAGGAATGGGTGACGTTTTGGGTCGAGACCCTTCTTCAGACTGCTTCAGTCTGAAAAGTCACCCATTCCTTCTCTCCAGAGATGCGGCCAGCCCCGCTGAGTTACTGCGGCATTTTGTGTCATCAACTGGTCTTTTACCTCCCCGTGGCTGAGATCATATCCAGCAGCAAGAAGTTTGTCTTTGTACAAAGCCAGGCTTTGTATTTACAACAACTGCCTCACAGCTCCAGCGAGCTGGGTTTGACCCTAACCTTGGCTGTTGCCTGCATGGAGTTCTCACGTTCTCCCTGTGGAGTTTCCCTGAGTCCTCTGCTTTCCTCCCACATTCCAAAGCCGTGCTTTGGAGTTGGTGAGTTAATTGACGATTGTAAAATAATTTCTTTAATTGTTCTGTTCTGGTACATATGGCAATTAAACACTCTTGAATCTTGTGTAGGTGGGTAGCAGAAGAATCGGGGGTGAAGTCAATGGGAATATGAGAGAGAACATGTTACACAGAAATGAATGGGGGAATAGAATTAATGGGGTTGCTCAATGAGCTGGCATGGACTCAATGGGCTGAACGATCTCTGCCATCAGGAAATATGAGAAATGCAATTCCACCTTATCCTTTAAGACAAAGTTTCTATATTCTATGTATCTCTAAACTAAATTATAATTGAATGATAATAAATGAAAAAACACAAGAAAATAGAATGTTAAATTGCATATGGGTTTCATTACTATACCTTTACTGGAGCTATCTAAACAGCTGTAAAATCTTTACACTCATTTTTAAAACTCCTGCAGTCTAGTCATGGTGCTCAGTGCATGACAGAACATTACACTGCCAAGAGCCACACTTTTTAATATGATGTGTCCTGGTCTTGACCCTTGACAGGTCTACAGGCGTTAACTGTCATTACCAATTGCTGCTTGCTCGCCTTCATCACATTCCCAATACATGATAATCCTGCACCTTAAGAAGGCTTTAGTCTATTCTTCAGTGGTATTCATGATGAAAACTATCCTGTGTGTTGCCTTGCTCGCTGTTGCTAAGGTGAAAGATGACTGGAGGTGCAGAGATTTTCTTTCCCTGCATCCTAGAATTTATTCAGAGGAGCCTAACTGCATGTCAGACAGAAGCACGCTTACTTTGAACTGATATATTAAATAATGCTCTGATAGCAGATTCAAGTTCTTCCAGCACTTGGTCACCGTACCATGCACGACATGCTGACAAAACTCCCGCTTATAAATTTCTCATCATGACATTTCCGATCATTCTCTGTTTTAAACTGTCTGCTATGGGCACAGTGACCCTGAACCATCCTACAAACCTCCAAATATGCTCTTTATCTTCCTCATATCGTTGCTGTGCTCACCCCTAACATAAAAAGCTCCTCGTCTCTCTCAAGCCTCCCTGCATCCTTCACATTTCGGAGTTTGAAAACACGAGTGCGGCATCACATCAACCAGAGCTCTCAGTGCATTTTCTACCTAATAGCTTACGGGATTATTTCGGATTTAACACAAAAATTGCAGGCAATACTTTTGTTTAGTTCATAAGTGATAGGAACAGAATTAGGCCATTCGGCCCATCAAGTCTACTGGGCCATTCAATCATGGCATCTTGTGTTTGGAACCAGCCCGTTCATCCAGTGGGGAAGGGGAGCTGCCTGGACCCACTCTCCCCCTCCCCTTCTTTCCCCTCGCCTCCACAGCAGCTTTCTATTCCACAGCTGTTCTGCGGTGGCGTTGGGGATGATTCTTTGAAGTTCGGATTTGCTTCATAAGGTGGTCAGTGTTGTAATGCCTTGGTAACTGGGAGCTCTGCAGCCAACTCCCAACGGGAAATACTGAGGTCCCGTTTTACACATGGAGGTGAATACAGGAAAATAGCGGCAGAGCAGGCCACTCGGCCCCTCAAGCCTGCCCTGCCATTCAATATGATAATGGCTGATCTGCCCCAGGCCTCACCTCCTCTTCTGTGCCAGCTCAAGATTTATCTTACTCCACCTTAGATACATCTAATGATTGGGCGTATCCCAATCTGTGTGCAAAACGGCAAGGCACAGCCTTTAATATTTTCTTCCAATTTCATTTAATTTTCAGGAGTTATAAGCACTGCAGGCAGCATACACTGTAAACGGCTCGATTGTGATCATGTATAGTCTTTCCGCTGACTGGATACCACGCAACAAAAGCTTTTCACTATACCTCGGTACACGTGGCAGTAAACTAAACTAAACTGAACTGATGTTGAGCATGTTAAAAGAGGGTGCGCTCTGATTTCTGCGCCACGACCTTGTGCCGACAGGGTACACACACAACACAAGTTATGTCGATAGCTCAATGGTGTAACCGATAAAATCTGACCACTGGGAAAATGACCAAAGACAAAGGCCAAGCATAGTTTATTCTTTCGCATTATGCAGCTGAAAAACTTTTGAAAATGAAATGTCATAAGAACCTTCCTAGGTCATCTAATGTCTAAATTCGACCAGGCACTCTTGGATTGAAAGCTAGATACAAGATACATTTATTTGTCACATGTGCCAGTTGGCACAGTGAAATGTGTGTTCACCATACAGCCATACAATTAAAATAAAGCTACAAGGAATAAACTCTGTGTTTAAATGAACCTCCACCATGTGCTGTGAAAGAGTATTTAGATTGATTGAATTGAAAGGAAACAGACCCGTTGGGCCCATGCCATCCGTCGATCACCCCTTCACACTAGTTCTATGTTATCCCACCTTTGCATCCACTCGGGGGAAATTATAAATGCCAATTAACCTTTAAACCCGCACATATTTGGGATGTGGGAGGAAACCAGAGCATCCGAGGGAACTCACGCGGTCACGGGGAGAACGCGCAAACTCCACCCAAGCAGCCGACACCACCAGGATCAAACCGGGGTCTCTGGCACTGTAAGGCAGCAGCTGTACCGCTGTGCCACCCAATAAGGTCCGGCTTGATGGCAGTGTTGGGACTAGAATAGTCATTATTTAAACAAACAAACAAACAAATAGTAATTCCTTCTCTACATCTGTCTGCCGTTAAGATGTTCTCTGAAAGGATTGTGTTGGATCAAGCTTTGATCTCCTCCTTTCGCTCGTGTGGGATGTAGATGTATCCCAGTACATCACTCATGGGATGTTACACTGTTTTACAGGGGCTAGATAAATTCAAGTTATTGTTGGCTGTTGCAAACAAAAACAGATCGGAACTGTGACAACTGACCCCTCCACCGCTGATTCCTATAATAATGCTGGCAAATGACCTCACGGGAAGAATTCTCACGCACACTAATGAGAAATATGCAAATACAGATTGCGGTTTCTGAGAATATTGATGAGCAAAATCAGGTTATGCCAATAAATATTTACAGCTAAACTTTAAAGCCCCTGTCCCATTGGATCAATGCGAACACGTCAACAAGCTTCCCTGATGGCTTCGCTTGTTAAAGCAACGAGTACCAAAGGCATTTGGCTCGGGGAAGGCTTGGGGAACAAAGATCCATTTATGCATTTGTTGTTGTAATCGGGGATGATACACTTGGGAGCTTTCGTTGAGGAAACTATGCCAGGCTTCTCGATTATGATTCCCATCCAGTGAACCACCAGGGGGCACCGCACGATTGGCAGCCTCGCCAACAGTCTGTCTGTTTCTTCGTCTTTTTTTAAATTTTTAGTGTGTGTTAAAAGTTTGTGTAAATGTTCTCTGGTTTGTTTCATGTGGGGGGGAGAGGGGGGGGGGTCAGGGGAAACTTTTTTTTCAGTTTCTTACCTTGCCGGAGATGCGACTATTTTCCGGATCGCATCTCCGGTCGCTCTGCGACCTACCATCGATGGAGCTGGAGGTCTCCTCGGACTGACTTGAGCCCCACCGCGGGGCGTGGACTTGACATCGGAGCCGATCCCTTGCCTGGGATCGTTCCCACCGCGGCCTACGGACTTTACATCGAGAGCTCGCAGTCTCGGAAGAGGCTAGTCAGGAGCTCCAAAGTTGACCAGCAACTGAGACACAGCATATGCTAAAGTAAGATGTCCCCATATGTTTTCTCTGTTGGGTTATTTTAGTAGAATGGTTAAAAGGGGAATGCCGAAAGAAGATTGTTTGAATCGACTTCTAGCAACTAAACAGGAAAAATCCAATCTGGCTCATATCAAATAGAACCGCCTCATATTGTTCAAATATTGACCGATTCCAAGGTAGAACTGGTGAAAGATTGCTCAGGGAGCTGGAGGAAGAATCAATAGTGGTTTACAATCCCCAAGGCTCGTATGGTCATTTAATGCCAAGAATTAAAGAGCAGACATGTAGAGCAAGGTTTGGACCTGTTGTTTTTAATCTCCGTGTGCGGTTTAAAATAGAACCAGGGCTTCAGTGTTTAAATGGGTGCCTGTCATTTTGATGCAATATTTTTATATATAACCTCAACCTATCAAGCAGCCAGGATATGTGAATGGAGGTTGTTAGCTGTGATCTATGTTTATTACCACGTTTCTGACATCCCTCGTGAATTCATTTAGATTGGTGGCATACACTACATAAATAAAACAGGCGAAGCTAAAAAGAGCTGGAAATCTGAAAGTGGAGTGTGAAAGGTGGTACACACGTATCAGGTGAGTTGGTACGTGAACAAGGAAAGTTTAGCATTCCCCTTGACAGATTTGTCGTGCCGACGAGGAAAACGGAAGGTATACAAAGAAAACAATGCGCTGTGGGTTAAGGCACTTATCCTTCTCTCAAATGGCCCGGGTTCTGCATCTGTAGAGTGCCTTTCACACCAGCACATGTTTTACAACCAAACAGCCTGGCATTAAATGTAGTCACCGTTGTAGGAAAACCGCTGCCAGTTTGTACACAGCAAGCTCCCACAAAACAGCAAAGTGTTAATAACCAGCTTGTACTACACGGCTATTCCTCAATTTACAAAAGGGACCGGTTCTAATTGTTAAGCGAAGTTATGTAAATCAAGAAAGGTTGGGCAAAATACAGTCCGGGTATTTCAGTCGCATGTATTCTGTTTACAGAGTAACATGCGATTTATGGGAACAAAAATCAGGTTTGTAAATTTAAGTCAAAGAGTTAATGGTGTTACAGTGATGATTTGTAAATCAAACAGAACATAGAACATGGAAGAGTATAGCATAGGAACAGGCTCTTCGGCCCATGGTAGCCCTGCTATACACAATGCAGGTTAAACTAACAACACAGGTTAAACTAACGTCCTCTGCCTGCACGTGATCCATATCCCTCCATTCCCTACATATCCACGTGCCTATCTAAAAGCCTTTTAAACGCCTGTATTGTATCTGCCTCCTGACAGCAAGTTCCAGGCACCCACCTCGCTCTCACCTGTAAAAAAAACTGTCCTCTCTCACCCTGAAACTATGCCCTCTAGTATTTGATATTTCCACTCTGGGAAAAGGATTCTGACTGTCTATCCTGTCTATGTCTCTCATAATTTGATATATTTCTTTCAGGTCAAATCCCCTCAAATCTCCAAAGCTCCAGAGAAAACAATCCAAGTTTGTCCAAGCTCCCCTGGCTTATATTAACTAATACTCTTGACTCCAGGCAGCATTATGGTTAATGCACCCCTTTCCAAAGCCTCCACGTTCTTCTTGTGACAAGTGAGCGGAACTGCACACAATACTCCAAATGGCTGATCTATACTGGCCTGAACTTTCTGATGTGTCAGTTTCCCATAACCCTCAATTCCTCGATCTTTCAAATATTTATCTATCTTAGTTTAGTTTAGTTTAGAGATACGGTGTGGAAACAGTGCGCACCGACCAGCGATCCCCGCACATTAACACTACCCTGCACACACTAAGGATAATTTATTGCAAGCCAATTATCCTACAAACCTCTATGTCTTTGGAGTGTGGGAGGAAACCGAAGATCCCGGAGAAAACCCATGCAGGTCACGGGGAGAACATGCAAACTCCGTACGGACAGCACCCGTAGTCAGGATCGAACCCAAGTCTCTGGCGCTGTGAGGCAGCAACTCTACCGCTGCGCCACCGTGCCGCTCCTTATCTCTACCACAAATATATTTGATGGTTCCGCCTCAGGCAGAGAATTCCAGAGATCATTGTTGTTGCCAATCTTTCTATCTTTATCCCTCTGCAGAATCACAATGTTCTCACCACCATATGCCCTTCCACCTATTTTCGTATCATTGGCAAACTTGGAAACCTTACAGTGCATTCTGTCTTCCAGGTCGTTAATGTAAACAACTGATTGGTAAAGACGGCTCCTGGCATACTCTACCCGTTACGTTGATCCAGCCTGAAAAATATCCATTTCTTCCAACTCGGATTTCCATGTGGCAGCCAGTTTTCAATCCATCCCAACACAATTCCTCCAATACCTCAGGCTTTTCATTTATTCAACAGCCTCTCCTAGTTCCCCTCTATCCACTCTCCCTGTTACAGCCTCAAAGAATCCAAGCACGTTTGTCAAACATGGTTTACCTCTCATAAAACAATGTTGACGTGGTTTGATTATATTGATCTTTCCAAAATGATTAGTTGATTCATCTTTGATTATTGACTGTTGGCTGAAGTGGAAGACAGCTGCATCCTTTCTGGCAAGTTTTCCTCCCTTAAAACCTCTTTTGAATGACAAGACTAGGATGGACTCACTTTATAAAAAAAAGACACAGAGTGCTGGAGTAACTCAGCAGGTCAGGCAGCATCCTTGGAGAACATGGATAGGTGACGATTTGGATCGGGACCCTTCTTCAGATTGGACTCACTTTAAGCTTGCTAACCGATGAAGTCAGGCTGTAATTAGACAGCACTGGCTCTGGCATTGCCTTTGGTTATACACTTGACCCACTTTCTGTTCAGTCACTGACTTCAGCCAACCTGCTCCAGCCTTGGTTGGTTACTGATCCACTGGCTATGGAAGCCACAAAGCCGAGTCACACCAACGGGGGACTCAACAAGGCCGTTATACTGTTCTACCTCTTGCACACAATACAATAGAGCCCTTTGTGAGAATTAATTTGTATTTTCCATTTGGACATAGAACAATTTGCAAGTGTGTACAGAAAAGCTCATTCAGCCCATCTTGCTCTGACAGCTCTCAGAAAGAAGTCCCACTCTCATATATTACTTGATTACTCTGGGTCTCATCAACATTCCTTTGCTCTGGTGCTATGAACTAATTCTCTTTTGTAAAGGTTCAGATTAGACCAGTGTCTCGAGAGAGCTGGTGAGGGAAAGTGGTTTAATCCCTTGGAGGTACAAGGAACTGCAGATCCTGGTTTAGTAACAAAGACACAGAGTGCTGGAGTAACTCAGCGGGTCAGCGAGCATCTCTGGAGAACAAGGATAGGTGACGTTTTGGGTTGGGACCCTTCTTCATTCTGAAGACACAATGCTGGAGAAGGGTCCCGACCCAAAACACCGTCTATCCATGTTCTCCAGAGATGCTGCCTGACCCGCCGAGTTACTCCAGCACTCTGTGAAACGTCACCTATCCATGTTCTCCACAGATGCTGCCTGACCCGCCGAGTTACTCCAGCACTCTGTGAAACGTCACCTATCCACGTTCTCCACAGATGCTGCCTGACCCGCTGAGTTACTCCAGCACTCTGTGAAACGTCACCTATCCATGTTCTCCACAGATGCTGCCTGACCCGCTGAGTTACTCCAGCACTCTGTGAAACGTCACCTATCCATGTTCTCCAGAGATGCTGCCTGACCCGCTGAGTTACTCCAGCACTCTGTGAAACGTCACCTATCCATGTTCTCCACAGATGCTGCCTGACCCGCTGAGTTACTCCAGCACTCTGTGAAACGTCACCTATCCATGTTCTCCACAGATGCTGCCTGACCCGATGAGTTACTCCAGCACTCTGTGAAACGTCACCTATCCATGTTCTCCACAGATGCTGCCTGACCCGCTGAGTTACTCCAGCACTCTGTGAAACGTCACCTATCCATGTTCTCCACAGATGCTGCCTGACCCACTGAGTTACTCCAGCACTTTTTTAAATTAAATCTCTTGGACCTTGACTGAAGATCCCCCTTCTAATTCCACAGAGTTCTGTTTATGGAAAGTATAATGAGACTTATCAGTTTATGATGGGAGCAGCTGAGAGACCTTGCACGATGAATATCACATGAATTAGGTCCCCTGGCTGATTTGGAGGCTTTCCACTGTAAAGTTGCCAGAAGGTCACCCACATATTTTTGTCGATACCTCTTACCTGTCATTGTTTAATATGGAATCACAGTCAGACTTGAGGAGGGGTGATAAATCTATATTATTTTTAATCAAGCTGCTGAATCACACCGTGCCTGCTTTGATTGCACAAACTTGGGGGATAACAGGGGAAATGAAGGCTGATCTCATTGAGCAGCTTTTTCCTTTCACTTCCAGTTCGTGCTGTTTGATGGTTGTGCCCTTGTCAAACCGGAGCAGGAAGCATCAGGAACAAGATTATTTACCATTCTTACTTACCTCGGACACAATTCCGTCAACACGACAATAAAACATGATCATAATTCAGAAACTACTGTGAAACCATTTTAGATCTCCAATTACAGTATATTCGGGTTTGACTTTAACTCCGAGGGATCCCCTTGAAACATGTGTATTTCCTAATACTATTGATGTGCTCTTGTTATTTTGCAAATTGTGAACTTTTCTTTTTATGAAGTCTCTGCTAAGCATTTAATCACTTTTAACAGCAGCTGTTTTCTGCAGTGACCTGCTCCCTTCGTTCCCAAAAGTCCTAATCATATCTAAAGTGGGGCAGCATCCAGGGCCTAATTAGCTCAGAGATCACCAAACGCACTGGCAAACGAGAGAAGGAAAAAAACTAGTGGAATGTAGATGAGTTCATTGAACGAACTCACATGCTCTCCAAAGTGATTCCTTTGTTTCTGAATGTTATTATAACTTGAATTTTAATAACTGAAGTACTGTTAGCTTCAATAAATTTTGCGCAATTATCAAGGATTATTAAACTGTTTAAAATACAAATTTTAAAGAGTTAATCACAATTGAATTTAAGGATATTTTGTTTATAAACTGTTGTTTCTTTAAATCAAGGTAAAACAGAACCGGGGTATTTTAGTTTTTTTTAATATGTATGTCAAGAGATATAAATAATCTCACAGTGACATGTCACATGTGATAATAAAGTATCATTCATTCATTCAAACTGCATTCTGTGTTCCATCGCATGAGTTACCTGGGAAGAATTGCTTTGGCCATTGTGTGTGGCAGCATGCGGAATGGAAAACGAAAAGCTTTGCTGTTGCCCCAACAATGAACTGAATTAGCACCACCGGAAACTGGAGGAGCAGCACCTCATATTCCGCTTGGGCAATCTGCATCCCAGTGGCCTGAACATTGACTTCTCCAATTTCCAGTAGCCCTTGCTGTCTCCTCCCATTCTCAGCTCTCCCTCAGCCCTCTGGCTCCTCTTCCTTTCTTCTTCCTGCCCCCCCCCCCACCCCCCCCCCCACCCCCCACCCTGCATCAGTCTGAAGAAGGGTTTCGGCCAGAAACGTTGCCTATTTCCTTCGCTCCATAAATGCTGCCTCACCCGCTGAGTTTCTCCAGCATTTTCGTCTACCAATGACCTGAATAACTTGGGCCTTCTATAATACTTGTTTTAACAACATCAGCATATTAAAATAAATAAAGTTAACGTGGGCTTAATGTTCCCGTGACAGAAAATGCATCTCCCTAACTATTTTGCTTCATTATCTTGTCCTTGGATTGAGATGATCCATATAATTAGTTCTGCCTTACAACAATCTACATTTTGGATAATGTTTCTTGTCTATACGTATCAAGTCTTGAAACAATGTCTGGTTATTTTAAATTGATCTCAGGTATTGCTTGGTTCCACGGAAAGTGTTGTAATTGTGTGGGTTTGGAGTGCATGTGTTCAGGAACTAATCAGCTCAACCTCCAAGTCAAATGATGAATTGTTCCTTGGGTGGTGGGTTATGGTGGCTGAGATTAGAATTCCAATTGACCAAACACGACTGGAATAGTGTCGTCAAGAGCACAGGACTCCAGTGATACATCCTGATGTCAAATAATCCAGAGAGTCTGAAGAAGGGTCTCGACGCAAAACGTCACCCATTCCTTCTCTCCAGAGATGCTGCCTGTCCCGCTGAGTTACTCCAGCATTTTGTGTCCATCTTCGGTGTAAACCAGCATCTGCAGTTCCTTCCTATACAGAGTTGTACAGCACGGACACACTGGGACAGTAGGGTCACCAAATAATTGTACGTAAGATACATCTAAGTATGTAAGAACTTAAGAAATAGAAGCAGGAATCGGCATGCGGCCCCTTGAGCTTCTTGGGTCAGTATTTCAGACTCAGTAGTATGGTGCGAAATGTTTGACGATGTTTACAGATGAGTGAGATCTTGCTGCAGTTTACACTTAAGCTTATACGTGGGACTGAGTGCCATCATTAACTACATTTAATCTGAACTTGTCAACGTTCAACGCGACAAAAGTATCCGTTTTTTTAAACGCTGTTCTAACTTGTTGGGACAAGGATTTCCTGGTAAACAGGAGACAGAGCTGTTTGGATTTCACTACCAATTTTAGGTGAGAGATAAGATCCCTACTTGCAATTCCCATGGACAAAATTAGCAGCTTAACTAATTGGAGGCACAGTGTGTTAATGAAGTTTATCTTGAGTATAAATCAACGTCAGTGAAGACTATTCATTTTCATTTTATTTTGTAAGGCTTAAATAGATCTTTTGTTCTATTAAACGGCTCTTTGCCTTTAAAATAGATTATGTGACACAGGTTATATATGACGATGTTAACCTTCTAGGTGCTGAAAAGTCTGTACCAAAGCAATTAGATCTCTTTGCATCAGGTTTTTTTTTAAAGAAATCACATGCAAAGACAATTTTATCGTTTCAGGTCATGCTAGCAGTTATTTCTGGGTGAAATTGCGTCATTTGAGAAATTGGCCTTACACTTCAGAGCAGAATGCCGAACTACAATCTACCTCATTGGTGACCCTCGGACTATCCTTGATCAGACTTTGTTGGCTTTACCTTGCACTAAACGTTATTCCCTTATCATGAATAATAGTCTGAAGAATAATAGAATAATAAGTCTGAAGAAGGGTCTCGAATCGAAACGTTACCCATTCCTTCTCTCCAGAGATGCTGCCTGCCCCGCTGAGTTACTCCAGCATTTCCTGTCTATCTTCGATTTAAACCAGCATCTGCAGTTCTTTCCTACACACTCCCTTATCATGTATATATACACTGTAAATGGCTCATTTGTAATCATGTCTTGTCTTTCTGCTGACTGGATGGCACGCAACAAAAAGATTTTCACCGTACCTCGGTACACGTGACGATAAACTGAACTGAAATGTACAGTAATGGCTGCTGTACATCAATCTAGTTTTTAACTTTATCGAGGAGCTTGTGTCTACCGTCACAAAAGAAGCTCTGCCACGAACAAATTCAAACATTTCCTCGTTGGTCTTCATTGTGGGAGTCCAAGATCTGTGGAATTCACAGAAGGCAGTGGAGGCCAATTCACTGGATGTTTTCAAGAGAGAGTTGGGTTTAGCTCTATCAAGGGATATGGGGAGAAAGCAGGAACAGGGTACTGATTTTGGAGGATCAGCCATGATCACATTGAATGGTGGTGCTGGCCCGAAGGGCTGAATGGCCTACTCCTGCACCTATTTTCTATTTTTCTATGTCTATGTTTCTATGTTTCTATGTCTCTAAGCATAGTATGAGTGAGGAGAGAGGGAGAACTAGGCACCCATCTGTTGCAATGAATCAGCCCAGCACAGTCTTCTGTGCTCAGTAGGTCAGTGACGTGTGTTGATATTTTATATCATTTATATAAAGGGTAAAAAAATGTAAACTTTAATGATGCCTGTTTCAACAAAGGCCAGCATCTGCATTACTGAGACAGCATAAATCAATAATCAACAAGGATCTCAACTCCCACCGTCAGTCAGTTCAAGTGGCAGCATCTCATTACCATTGATTCATTAGTCAATTTTAAGTCAATTTCCTGAAGTCAAAATGAGCCACCCTGTTATCATTAGGTTCTGACATGGGTTAAATGAGAGATGGGGAGGTGAGAGATATGGGGCTCGACGGGGTAATGGAATTAGGGTTAGGTTTAGGTGATGGGAGGTGGGAAGAGGGGCAGTGAGGTCTAGGTATAGAAATTTTACAAGGTTGCTTGTTTTTTCATAGGGATACAATTAGCACGTCTCAGCTAACCCTTAGCTGAAAAGCAAAGCAGAATAAATATTTATTTTGTTCCAATTTTCTATATCGTCATGCAAAAGTGAAAAGTTATAAATCCATGCACAACAGCACCCTGCTATCGACCTGTGTATAATTTAAACGTGCATCCTATTGACCATTAGACAAAGGAACGGGGCCTCAACCAAATCTAACTGTAACACTCACCATCGTCCATCTTCCAGTGGAAGTCTTGGACAGAAAACAGAAGGAGAAAATCCAACTGGTTTATATTCTTAGTAGCCAGGGGAAGCTCGATGTTAAAGCATTGTCCGAGATGAACTAATTCACCTCAGATCAGGGATTTCACAAGCCTGTGAAACCTTGCACACAGAATTCACATTTCTGGAGGGGGACTGATATGGCGGCACAGTGGCGCAGCTGGTAGAGCTGCTGCTTCACAGCACCAGACACCCAGGTTCAATCCTGATCACAGGTGCTGCCTGTGTGGAGTTTGCACGTTCTCCCTGTGACCACGTGGGTTTCCTCTGGGTGTGTGTTTGTACGTTACTTGGCCTCTGTAAATTGCCCCCAGTGTGTAGGGAATGGACGAGAAGGTGGGATAATATAGAACTAGTGTCAATTTATGATCAATGGTTGGCATGGACTTGGTAGGCCGAAGGCCTGTTTCCATGCTGTAAACTAAGCGTATTTGTGATTTTCTAAATGCATTAATGCTGTGAAATTAAATTTAATCTCCAAAAGGCTGAAGATCCATAACATAATTTCATTGAAATGTACTAGTTCTTCAAAAGCCACAACAATGAGTAGAATATTCAGAGCAAAAGTTATTTTGCATTAATTTGTTCATGTATAGAAGCTAAGAACAGAACAGGGATTAACTAATGAAAAAAGAAGCCTCTTGTTAGAATTACATTGAACATTACATGAACATAGAATTACATTTACGTTCACTTTGCACATAGACACAAAATGCTGGAGTAACTCAATCTGAAGAAGGGTCTCGCCCCGAAACATCAGCCATTCCTTCTCACCAGAGATGCTGCCTGTCCCGCTGAGTTGCTCAAGCATTTTGTGTCTTATCTTCGGTTTAAACCAGCACCTGCAGTTCCTTCCTACACTTGACTTTACACATTTTGAATTTAAAATTTCCCAGAGATTTCTGAGCTGATCCAGATGAAATATGTTCGTGCCATGGATTAAAACCTTCCCAGCTTTTAGTTTCTACCGCCAGCTTGTATCTTGCTCAAAGTCAGGACTGGTATGGGTTAGGTGCAGTTCAGCGATCTCTCTCTGCTGCCCCAAATTGGCAAAGTCCCCAAGCTCACAGGAGTGCCACTTACTAAGTCAAGGTGACATTTTCATTTCCAACCCAATAGCTTCCTGAGTGAGATTGTCCAATTAGTGCCAATTAGGTTTGAATGGTGGGCAGTTTGCAACTTTGGACTTGTGTCTACTGGGAACTGGTGTGAGCAGTCCTGGATTCCTTTCACTGACAATTCTCCGGCTATAGCCATCAGCAGGATAACACTTCCACCCTGTCTGCCTGGTTAAGGCTACGTACCAGAAATGAGAGGAGATCATGTTTATCCAATGCATTTCCCAGCTCCCATTTTTTGAACTCTGACAATTGTTATAGGTTCTCTTTAATTTCACCTTCCTCCTCCATGCTCTTCATGTAAAAGCTCCTCATTAGAGACGTGGCATTATATGCAATCTCACTCCTGCACTGAATCTCTAAATGTTACGTATCAGATCAAGGATCACTGTAAAGCGGATAACCATGCAGAGGACGTTGTTATACACAGGTTGGTTTATACGGAGCAGTGCCGTCAGTGAGTCAGCTCGACGTGAAATCAATGCCTATTAGTTCAGAATGTCTCACTGGTGGATTTTATGTGGTTTCTTTAGTGGTACCTGAAGTTAAATATCTTTCATGGAAGAATGTGGCCATTAAGCTGAGAGGCATCAATGATTGTGAGCAGAACACTTTCTTAACCTGTTGCCACTGGTGTCGCAGACATATCTGTCCACAATAACACTGATGTAAAAGACCATGAACCGCGACCTTGTTAAGACAAGTCTCTTCATTGGCAGGACATCACTCAGTGTGTTGTGTGGCACAAGTACCACAATACTAACTGGCTGAGGAAAGCTCCAGCAGAATAAAACTGAGCATCCATGAGACAGTCGCTGAGCAATCAACAGCAGTAGATTGTACAACATCAATATCTTACTCATCCCTTGTTCTCCATGTCAATCTACGAGACCTAACCTGGTTCATTGCATAGTGCTGAACTGCAGCTCAAGAGCAAGCAAATATGACGTATTAATCTATTACCCACGGGAGTTCAGGTGTCCAATGGGGACTACCCCCCACACGTTTGAATCCTGTTAATGGCAGCACAGCTGGTAGAGCTGCTGTCTCACAGCGCCAGAGACCCGGGTTCGGTCCTGACCCCGGGTGCTGTCTGTGTGGAGTTTGCATGTTCTCCCTGTGACCGCATGAGTTTTCTTTGGGTGCTCCGGTTTGCTCCCGCTTCCCAATGACGTGCGGGTTTTTAGGTTAAATGGCCTCTGTAAATTGCCCCCAGTGTGTCGGGAGTGGATGAGAAAGTGGGATAACATAGAACTAGTGTGAATGGGAGATAGATGGTTAGCGCGGACTCGGTGGGCCGAAGGGCCTGTTTCCACGCTCTATCTCTGAGCGTTGGATATCTGCACTCGAAACACCAAAACCGCAACTAACAGATCAGAGCAAATCTCTCCAGCCTCATCAAATCCAGTCAGAAATGATGATGGAGAGCTAACAGTGGAGGATGGTCCATGAATATTCATGTCCGTAACCACTCAAGGACCCAGCACAGAGTAAAAGGATGAGGGGGAATCATTTGCAAATGATTGTTATTAGATGGACAACGCCTTGTGATATCAGGAAGTGGCTGGGTGAGATGGATGTGAAAAGACAAATCAGTCCTGAAAATGAGATAATGTTTCAATCTCCAAGCTGCAAGGCAGACATGGAGTCTTTGAGTATTCACCGGCTCCAGGTACTTAGTGCTTGGAGTTCATGACTTGAAGAACTTCCTTGATAAGCAAGAACTGCCATAACATGTGTAGGAAGGAACTGCAGGTGCTGCTTTACACCAAAGATAGACACAAAATGCTGGAGCAACTCAGCGGGACATGCAGCATCTCTGAAGAGAAGGAATAGGTGACTGGATGGGTGGGAAACGTTACCCACTCCTTCTCTCCAGAGATGCTGCCTGTCCCGCTGAGTTACGGCAGCATTTGCTGTCCAACTGCCAAAACATGACGAGCCAACTCACCTACAGTATCTTCCTGGTCTGAATTCATGCCATTCAGTTAATTCCTACCGTATTAGGAGACAGATCAGGAAGTTCTACTGAGAGGCTCAGTAACTCATTCTGGTAACATTGATGATCATCCACAATGGGTTACCTTGCCAGCAACACCGTATTCTCTGAACAGATTAGTAAATATTGACACCATTCTCTGCACTTTGCTAATGAAATCCTGAAGGGTAAAGTCTGTAACCAGACTCTGGTCTTCATGTGTCTACATGCAACACAACTTCTAGATAGTATTGCAACAAACAGCAGGTTTGCAGACTGATACCTAATTAACTGACATATTCAAGGCTAACGATGATGTGTGCTCACTAATGTGGGCGCTTGAAAAAGCATTGAAACATATGGCCTCATAATAGCTCCATATTTCTTGTTGGCGTTCTAACAGCATTGTGGCCACAGAACAGTAGTTATAGAGTGTCGACACAAAATGCTGGAGTAACTCAGCGGGACAGGCAGCATCTCTGGAGAGAAGGAAAGGGCGACGTTTCGGGTCGAGACCCTTCTCTCCAGAGATGCTGCCTGTCCCGCTGAGTTACTCCAGCATTTTGTGTCTACCTTCGATTTAAACCAGCATCTGCAGCTCTTTCCTACACAGTAGTTATAGAGTGTATGGCTCTGAAATTCTCACTCTTTATGTGGCTTTAACACACACAATTCAAGTTCAAGTTCAAGTGAGTTTATTGTCATGTGTCCCTGATAGGACAATGAAAATCTTGCTTTCCTTCAGCACAACAGAACATAGTAGGCATTGACTACAAGGCATTCTATAAATATATATATACACACATGAATCAATATACTGATAAAGTGCAAATAACAGTATTGGCTAATAAAGTTCAGTGTTATGTCCGAGCCAGGTTCAATAGCCTGATGGCTGTGGGGAAGTAGCTATTCCTGAACCTGGTCGTTGCAGTCTTCAGGCTCCTGTACCTTCTACCTGAAGGTAGTAGGGAGATGAGTGAGTGGCCAGGATGGTGTGGGTCCTTGATGATACTGCCAGCCTTTTTGAGGCAGCGACTGCGATAGATCCCCTCGATGGAAGGGAGGTCAGAGCCGATGATGAACTGGGCAGTGATTACTACTTTTTGTAGTCTTTTCCTCTCCAGGGCGCTCAAGTTGCCGAACCAAGCCACGATGCAACCGGTCAGCATGCTCTCTACTGTGCACCTGTAGAAGTTAGAGAGAGTCCTCCTTGACAAACCGACTCTCCGTAATCTTCTCAGGAAGTAGAGGCGCTGATGTGCTTTCTTAATAATGGCATCAGTGTTCTCGGGCCAGGAAAGATCTTCAGAGATGTGCATGCCCAGGAATTTGAAGCTCTTGACCCTTTCAACCATAAAATGATATAAACGGGACTGTGGGTCCCCATCCTACAATTCAATTGTAAGGTTCACAGAGAGCCATATATTCTATGACTACTGTTGTCTCACGTTTCCCAGTGTGACGATGTGCTGAAACTGACTCTTGGATACAGCATTGTGTTCGCTATTGATATGTTGCAGGTTCTCATTGGTTTTCAGTAGGTGTGGTTCAAAGGGGGCATAATATTAGCAAAAGATAGACACAAAAAGCTGGAGTAACTCAGCAGGTCAGTGAGCATCTCTGGAAAAATGAAATAGGTGACGTTTCGGGTCGAGACCCATCTTCAGACACTTCTATTCCTTTTCTCCAGAGATGCTGACTGACTCACTGAGTTACTCCAGCTTTTGTGTCTATCTTCGATTTAAACCAGCATCTGCAGTTCCTTCCTCGACAATATAAACAATGCTCTTACAGTTACAGGAGGTGTTGCCACTGAATGAATGAATTCAGCAAGGATGGGGAGTGTTGAGATGGGGGATGAAAGTGTCCGGGATAGACTGGGGAAGCGCAGCACCTGAGGAAGAGACTTGAAGACTCTCCAGGACAACAGCCTGAGGTTGCCAGGGAGGTCTCTGCAGGGGCATGAATGCAGACGGTGGGTGCCTGCACTTTGGGGAAAGCTGCAGTCGAGGTGTTCGAGTGCCAGTGCACGTGGGCTGGAGAAAAAGTAAGTGAGTTCTCTTCTTGTGGAGAAAGGAACTGCAGGTGCTGGTTTACACCGAAGACACAAAATGATGGAGTAACTCAGCGGGTCAGGCAGCATCTGTGGATAGAAGGAATGGGTGATGTTTCGGATTGAGACCCTTCTTCAGACTGCTCTTGTTGAGTAGGGAGCTTGGATGACTTCATCAATGCAGAAAAGTGAAGTGCAGCAGAAATAGGCAGCGGCAGCCTGGAATGTTCTGGGAAACTGAGCGTAGCCATCACCCTGATCTACATTGGCAAAGCATTCAAGGCACACAACTGAGGAAGTGTCCGAGGTCATAGGAGCTCACCGATCTCAATGCAGTTTGAATATTGGCTCTGTATGTAGCAGTGTCTGGGGTATTAATAAAATCTGCCTGTTCAAAGAATATATGAGAACTGACGGGGTTTTTCAGTCCAGCACGGTTGAAAATCTCAGTGTAAATTAACTTTGGATAATTTGGAAGAGGAATCGTGTGAGGGAGAACAAAATACCTGCCGAACAAAGAGGAGTCAAGTTTCCTGACAGGCACGAGGACATCCAGATATATGTGCAAATCGCTCGACTCTCGGGGAACCCCATTTTTAGCAGCACTGTACTGTTTTATTTCGGAGTTAAGCAAACCAATTTGTAGCATGTAATACCTTTTGAACACTTGCCTAAAGATCAATATTGAAATCAAACTCTGGGCAATTTCCACCATTCAGAGCTTTCTTCATCGATTCTGAGTTATTTTGGGGATATTGAGTCGAATCCAGATCTGAATTCATTCAGATTTGATGTATTTCACTCAAATCACCAGGGCTCAATTTCAATAGACACAAACTGCTGGAGTAAATCAGTGGGTCAGGCAGCATCCCTGCAGAGAAGGAATGGGTGACCCTTCTTCAAACTGAGAGCCAGGGGAAAGGGAAACAAAAGATATAGACGGTTGATGTGGAGAGTTATAGAACAAATGAATGAAAGATATGCAAATAATGTGACGATGATAAAGGGAACAGACCATTGTTAGCTTTGCTAGGTGAGAACGGGAACCTGGTGCGACTTGGGTGGGGGGAGGATGGAGAGAGAGGGAGTGCAGGAGTTACGAAGTTAGAGAAATCAATATTCATACCACGGGGTTGTAAGCTCAAGGGTTGTTATTTCAATAGGTTTAATTGTGAACTGGAAATCGCAGTAGCCATCAACTGGAGTAAAACATGGCAGAAATGCACACTGCAAACCATTGACACATGTTGATGTAACGTGCAGTAACACCATAAGGCACAAACTACTTTACAACTGCTAAACTGATTTAAGTTGCTGATTAAAGGCTGCAAATAACCACAAGTAACTTCCAAGGAAAGGCTAAATATTTATTCCATAAAGTGTATATATGTCAGAGTAAATTACCCAATTATCTTGTCTTATTTCCATTTAAATGGGTGTACATAGTTTTAATTTATGATGATATACTTTCATAAGTAGCAATTTACACTTGGAGAACAGCAATTGCATTTTGTGTTAGTGGCAGCTGGTCAGATAGCAGTCTCTGGTAAAGTGTCGGAAGGAACTGCAGATGCAGGTTTAAACCGAAGACAGACACAAAATACTGGAGTAACTCAGCGGGTCAGACAGCATGTCTGGAGAAAAGGAATAGGTGACGTTTTGGGTCGAGACTTTGCTAATCCCATTTACACCATTAAACATATATTTCTATTTACTTACCATCCCCTCATGTATTTTCCATCCATCTCTTTTGTCATTTAATCGCTCCCATCTTCAATTTTATCAGGAGCTGAACCATCTAGAGAGCAGTCCTGAACTACTATCTACCTCATTGGTGGTCCTTGGACTATGTTTGATCGGACTTTACTGGCTTTATCTTGCACTAAACGTTATTCCCTTATCATGTATCTGTACGCTGTGAATGGCTCGATTGTAATCATGTATTATCTTTCCACTGACTGGTTAGCACGCAACAAATGCGTTTCACTGTACCTCGGTACACGTGACAATAAACTAAACTAAACTAAACTAGGTTCCTCTTTTATTCTTTCCTCCCAACCCCATTACCAACCTGTAATAAAAATGAACTGCAGATGATGGTTTATACTCCTACTCCTAACCTCACGGCTTGCACCTTAACATTTGTTTTATCTCTAACGTTTCCCAGTTCGGATGAAGGATCGTCAACGTGAAATGTTAAATCGGTTTCTCTCTTCACAGACACTGCCTGACCTGCTGAGTATTTCCAGCATCTTTTTTTTTGTTTTATTCCTCAATGAAGTCTTTCGTTAGTATCTTAAGATTACTAACTGTACCATGGAATCTAACCTTCTGTTGTCAGGATTCCACACGACCTATTAAAATGACATAAATTTAGATACTTGCTCTAATATTTGCCTCTGTTGACCGCCAGTGCATTGAATCCAACACAGTTCAAGGTCTGATAAAGTTGCCCGCACAGCCTGTGCTGGGAATTCACCATGGAGCAACAAAAACCCAGCAGCTCATGACTTCCCATTCTGCGCCCTCATGGTTACACAGTCCGGTGTCATTACCTGAGCTACTGCAGCCGGGCTTGCAACCCTCAAACTGTATTTCTGTTCTGAGGCCCGATGACTAAAATAACAAGCTTTCAAGAAGACAGTAAAGGTTTTCCTTATTGTCCTTTGACTACAGGTTAATTGATCATACCTGTCCTGGCTGAATGCAAGAAACCATCATTGTACAACAGAATGGATCAGGAGCTAATGGAGAAGACATGCTTGGGTGTAGAAAGGTTACCCTTCAATGCACAAGTAAATTTCTCCTCTCCCAGCTTCTCTTGTCCACATGCTCAATGTGAAGTTAGCCTCTCGTATATTCACCCGAGACAGGCATACCAATCAATTCATAAATAAAAGACAATTGCATGTTATTATATAGAGGATGTCACAGGTATGGATTAGGTCTAATAAATGACCCCACAAGTGAACCTGATGGGATAATTTGCAAGTAACAGTCACAAATTAGTTGTAGTTGATGTCTCCAAGTTATATTCATCACCCCCTCCCTGCTGCTTGTGATTTGTTTTCATAATTCTGCATTTTCCAAAATACAAATTTTCAGTACAAAACGTTACAGAGGGGGGGGGGGGGGGGGGGGTGATATATATATATATATATATATATAGATCAGGTCTTACATCTGGGATTTTTTTAGTAACTTTTGCAATGATTATATCGAGAGTGACGGGCAGGGAGAGAGGAAGACTCATTTTCTGAAGGAGCAGGTGTAATCCACTCGAAAGACTTCAATATTGTGCAGCAATATTGGCAGACGTGGCAACTTTCTGTTGTTGCAAATTTTCACAGTGCAGTCATTTTACTGAAGAAGTGTCACATTGTGCTGGTGTCAGCTCCCCTGTTATTTTGACTTCAATAAGTAAAAATAATTTTAATGTCATAAATATCTCGAAGTCAACTAAAAGCCCCGGCTGCAATCGATTTCAAGACACACAACTGAATTATAAATTGTAGTGTGAGAATCACCAACGTTGAACAGCATATTCATGTATGAAAGTACGGACAAGCAAACAAGCACAGTTTTTCACTGTATCTTGGTTCATGTGGCAATATTAAACCCATACCGATACCAAGGCATATTTCTAAATGTTAAAAATGGAGCTGCCTCTACACTTACCAGTGTTTCTCAAGTTACCTCTTTGTTGCCTTATCTTATGCTTCACAACTGCTTGTTACTGGCAATCAATGAAGGTTCTTCCTTTGACATCATGAACAGGGGAAATCAAATTTTCTTCAATTAATGCGTGGCATAATCAATATTCAACACATCAATCCTCTGCACCGCAGAGTCAAGAAAGGCTCAAAGTTTTTTCCCGTTGCTCTATGAGAGTAAATTGATTCAAAATACAGAACACCTATTGAAATAATCTTTGGCTGTACATTTCCATCCAGTTGACTTTCTTCACATAATATTTCGCAGATCACATCAACTCGAGAACTCGTGAATACACCCACAATTTCATTATCCCCATTTACAGTTATGTTCAATCCAAATGCTAAACATTTATGTATTAGGAAATTGGGGAGATGCAACGAGACCTGAGTGTCATGGTACACCAATCATTGAAAGTAGGCATGCAGGTGCAGCAGGCAGTGAAGAAAGCAAATGGTATGTTAGCATTCATAGCAAAAGGATTTGAGTATAAGAGCAGGGAGGTTCTACTGCAGTTGTACAGGGTCTTGGTGAGACCACACCTGGAGTATTGCGTACAGTTTTGGTCTCCTAATCTGAGGAAAGACATTCTTGCCATAGAGGGAGTACAGAGAAGGTTCACCAGATTGATTCCTGGGATGGCAGGACTTTCATATGAAGAAAGACTGTATAGACTCGGCTTGTACACGCTAGAATTTAGAAGATTGAGGGGGGATCTTATAGAAACTTACAAAATTCTTAAGGGGTTGGACAGGCTAGACGCAGGAAGATTATTCCCGATGTTGGGGAAGTCCAGAACTAGGGGTCACAGTTTAAGGATAAGAGGGAAGTCTTTTAGGACCGAGATGAGAAAATCATTTTTTACACAGAGAGTGGTGAATCTGTGGAATTCTCTGCCACAGAAGGTAGTTGAGGCCAGTTCATTGGCTATATTTAAGAGGGAGTTAGATGTGGCCCTTGTGGCTAAAGGGATCAGGGGGTATGGAGAGAAGGCAGGGATGGGATACTGAGTTGGATGATCAGCCATGATCATATCGAATGGCGGTGCAGGCTCGAAGGGCCGAATGGCCTACTCCTGCACCTATTTTCTATGTTTCTATGTTTCTATGTATTCATTATTTGTCAAAAGCCATTAACCAAGAAAGTATTATCTGAACTGACGATCCTCTAGTAGTTTTAGTGATCTGCACTTATGGTTTATTTGATGGATTATATTTTTTAACCAAGCACTGATCAAATTTTGAATCATTGAGCAGTGGGAGATTAAAATGAATAGACTTTCTGGATATAACTATATTAAGCTGCATGTTTCATAGTGGCTACAGCCATTTGATACATTGAATATTTTAACATGGATTTTGGATTTCTTTCATAAGGTTAATTAACACAATTTTCTCTTTAAAATAGGTGAAAATCGTTAGATGTATTGGATTTATATCCTTGCTCCATAATATAAATGTTACATTCATTAAGAGTCAAGCAATGGTTTAAAATGTTTGCCTCCATCACAGTGAGGAAGGTGGAGGAGTCACTGTGGTGGATGTTCATGTTCAAATGTATTTTGTGTGTTCTGTTGCTTTTTATTGGTATGACTGTATGGCAAATGAAATTCCTCGTGTTGCAAAACATACTTGGCTAATAAAGTATGATTATGATTAAAAACAAAAACCCAGAAAATGTTGGTAAGATTGAGCGGGGCAGGTAGCATCTGTGGAGAGAGAAATTGAGCTAATATTTCAGGTCAACCTGTTATCAATAATCATCAACCTTTTTCGTTGGGGTGGAAGATTGCAACCTTCACGTGGTCCGCCCTGTTTCGACTAATGCAATCAACTCGACGTGCACAAACAGAAGATGAAATATTACAAGTTGTCCTACAACTTTAGGCTGCGCCACACGAAAGAAGAAGAAGAACCTTTTTCTTTCAGATTTCCAGCCTCTGGTATTTTGTGAATCCTCTGTGGTACACAGTTTAAACTACGCTGGTTCCATTTCCATGTATTGACGCACTATTGTTAAATGTCTAGATGGGGGGCTCGAACAAAGCTACAGTCTTTGGAGATAGCAATTGCAATTGGATTTGGAGTCAATAGACAGTAGACAATAGGAGCAGGAGTAGGCCATTCGGCCCTTCGAGCCAGCACCGCCATTCAATGTGATCATGGCTGATCATCCCCAATCAGTACCCCGTTCCTGCCTTCTCCCCATATCCCCTGACTCCACTATCTTTAAGAGCCCTATCTCGCTCTCTCTTGAAAGTATCCAGAGAACCGGCCTCCACCGCCCTCTGAGGCAGAGAATTCCACAGACTCACAACTCTCTGTGAGAAAAAGTGTTTCCTCGTCTCCATTCTAAATGGCTTACCCCTTATTCTTAAACTGTGGCCCCTGGTTCTGGACTCCCCCACAATCGGGAACATGTTTCCTGCCTCTAGCGTGTCCAAACCCTTAACAATCTTATATGTTTCAATAAGATTCCCACTCATCCTTCGAAACTCCAGGTTAGCATGGCTCTCTTTCACCTATGTGGTGGGTTCAACTCCAGCCAAGACCGATGGGGTGAATTGATTGTTCCTATAAGGAGCCTACATAGAATGCAGTTGGCTGGTCGTGACCTTGTTCCATGTGGACATGGTTGCACAGTGCAGACAGTACACTAATTGCCTTCAAATTGACAATTTTACTTGGAGAGGTCATAAAGAAAGCTGTGGAAGGAAGTAGAAATGTTAAGCAGCCGACTCTCCTCAGATTGGGGTTAATGTGTGTGGCTGAGCAGCGTACAGGCTTTTACTCTGTACCTAGCCATATTATACCTAATGTGGATGCTGGATACAGCTGTCTTAAAGCAGGAAATGGTTCTATTTTCAATCAGTGATAACCTCCACCCTGACGAACAGCAAGAATTACAGCAAAACGGGTGGGGGGAAATCAACCTGCCTTGATTTATACTTTAGATTTGAAGGGATGTCAGTTTTACAGGCACGAACAAAACCAATCAGGTGGAACAAAGTAAAACAGGACCGTTGAGCAGATGAGGGCAGGAAACACATCATGCACTCGGAATCCATGATGCAAGGAGAGGAAAAGGGATTGCTTGAGAGAGCAAAGTTCAGTTGCGGAACTTGGAAAGATATCGCAAGCCTAGCAGGAGTGAAAGGGCAAGAAAAGGAACAAACGGAAAAGGGGGAATGGTTTCCAGAGGCACTTTTGATTGTGAATTTTATGAAGATTAATTTTTTTTTTTTAATAACACAAAATACAATGATTCCAGTTGAATAGTGGTTACATTGTGAGCGAGGAAAAAGTAGGCGGATAAAGAAAAGGACCCCATTGAGAATTTAATTGGGAACGGGAGACTTTGTACTGTTGAATTACGCAATTAAGAAAAAGTAATCTCACAATCCACTTGAATTTCAATGCATTCAGAAGAGCAACAACAAAAAATGACTTTTTTAATGTACGCTGCCCAGAGTAGCCACAAAACAGCTGAAAGGATGGTGAGAGAACATGTGGATGAAGGGAGAACATAATAATCACCCCGTGAGTGTGTGGTCACCACACCCCTACCCCCCCCCCCCTCCTCCCTACCGAACAAGTTCCATACCATGTGAGGCCCCACACAATTGTAAGGTGCAGTGTGCAGGAAGGAACTGCAGATGCTGGTTTACACCCAAGATAGACACAAAATGCAGGAGTAACTCAGCGGGACAGGCAGCATCACTGGAGAGAAGGAATGGGTGACGTTTCGGGTCGAGACCCTTCTTCAGACTGGGAGTCAGGGGAGAGGGACACAGAGATATGGAAGGGTAAGGTGTGAAATGTAGAATGGAGTAAAGAGGTTCTTCTGCAGTTGTACAGGGCTCTGGTGAGACCACATCTGGAGTATTGTGTCCAGTTTTGGTCTCCTAATTTGAGGAAGGACATCCTTGTGATTGAGGCAGTGCAGCGTAGGTTCATGAGATTGATCCCTGGGATGGCGGGACGGTCATATGAGGAAAGATTGAAAAGACTAGGCTTGTATTCACTGGAGTTTAGAAGGATGAGGGGGATCTTATAGAAACATATACAATTATAAAAGGACTGGACAAGCTAGATGCAGGAAAATTTTCCCAATGTTGGGCGAGTCCAGAACCAGGGGCCACAGTCTTAGAATAAAGGGGAGGCCATTTAAGACTGAGGCGAGAAAAAACGTTTTCACCCAGAGAGTTGTGAATTTGTGGAATTCCCTGCCACAGAGAGCAGTGGAGGCCAAGTCACTGGATGGATTTAAGAGAGAGTTAGATAGAGCTCTAGGGGCTAGTGGAATCAAGGGCGATGGGGAGAAGGCAGGCACGGGTTATTGATTGGGGATGATCAGCCACGATCACAATGAATGGCGGTGCTGGCTCAAAGGGCCGAATGGCCTCCTCCTGCATCTATTTTCTATGTTTCTATGGACCATTGTTAGCTGAGGGGAAGATGACAACGAGGCATACAATCAGGATGGGGGGGAGGGGGGGGTGGCAAAGATCAGAGTGAGCGACTGACTGGAATGACATTAAGATGCAGCAAACAGTGTAGGGACCACGGCTGCTGCAGCTTCCATTCCCCTGAGCTGTGCGAATTAGGGCCAGTGGATGTTGTGTGCAAGGCATGTTTCAAGGAGTCCCTTTTACCGCATGTCTCGCTGCTAATCCCAGCGTGAAGTGAGGGATCCAAAAGTGCAAAGGAAGTCTAAAGGTTTCACCCAACTGTTCCAGTCTATATCAGCAATGGAGGAAAAGCGCAATCTCAGACCGCTAGCGCGATCGGACCCAGGTGAAATTGCTTTAATGCTTGATTTACGTGGGAAAAAAGTGCCCATGGATTTAATTTCTAGGACGTGGAGTTGAAACACTTCCACTACCCAGTGCATGCGTTACTTTCCAAAGACCTCACTGCTGGCATTAGTATCTCTTGGCCTTATTATTTGGGATTTAAACATGAGAAACGGGATGTGTAGGAAGGAACTGCAGGCGCTGGCTCACACACAACATGCTGGAGTAACTCAGCGGGACAGGCAGCGTCTCCGGAGAGAAGGAATGGGTGACGTTTCGGGTCGAAACCCTTCTTCAGACTGAGAGTCATGGGAAAGGGAAACGAGAGATATAGGCGGCGAAGTAGAGAAATAGAGAACAAATGAATGAAAGATATGCATAAAAAGAGACGATGATAAAGGATGTCAGATATAAAAGATATACAGGTCAGGCAGAAAGCTCCAGAGGGGCGGAGAAGCGCAGTTCCAAGCTGTGACGGGTGGAATGGTTTGGATACGACCAGCATGTTTGAACACTCCTGGGACTCGCGGGACATTACTCATCCTGGTTGATACCTAAAGCGTGGAATAGCCAAAAGATCGCCAGCAATGTGGGTCTCAACCAGTGACAGGCTTTGCAAGATGGTGACTCCACCCGATTTGTGAACTTGGCAATGACAAGATCGAACTCGAACCTCATCTGTTTCTAAGGGTGGCTTCTTGCAAGTTGCTCAAATCCAAACGCAACAAGTGCAAAGAAAAAGACGTCTCTTCCTCGACACAAGTCTGGTGCACAATGTTTACACATAAATATATTGAAAATATTCGTTTCTGCACAATAATTATTAAGAACATACAGTACACATACTCGATATAACTGTCTGTGTAACTGTCTGTATACACATTCAAAATAGCATTCGGGCTGCAAATGGAGTACAAAAGCAAGGAAGTTATGGGAGGTAGACTGTTATAATTTTACCTCGCGTTTTGTGCCCAATTTCAGGCACCGCGTTTCAAGAGGAATACTTGGACCTGCAGAAGGTCCACTGGAGATGCCGGGAATGAGGGAACTATACGGAGAGACAGGAGCAGCTGGAGCTATTCTCGTCGTAGTAAAGAAGTTTAAGGTTGGCAAATAGGCAGAGGTAGAGGCGGGTTTAAAATGCCAGAGGAACATGGACATATTTAAAGACTCATACTCAGCCACTTATGATCAGGAATGCGTTGCTCCGGAGAGGTGGACTCGACTTCATAAGGGAATTGGGTGCATCTATAAAGGGAGGGAGATGGGAGCGAGTGCGGCTTAAATAGCATGTGTAGGAGGGAACTGCAGATGCTGGTTTAAACCGAAGTCCCACACAGCCCACGGCTTCCAGAGATAGACACAAAATGCTGGAGTAACTGAGCGGGACAGGCAGCATCTCTGGAGAGAAGGAATGGGTGACAGGGTCTCGAACCAAAACGTGACCCATTCCTTTTCTCCAGAGATGTTGCCTGTCCCGCTGAGTTACACGGTGTTTAAGAAGGAACTGCAGATGCTGGGAAATCGAAGGTAGACAAAAAGTGCTGGAGAAACTCAGCGGGTGCAGCAGCATCTATGGAGCGAAGGAAATAGGCAACGAAGGAAATAGGCGAAGGAAATAGGCAACGTTTCGGGCCGAAACCCTAGAAGGGTTTCGGGCCGAAACGTTGCCTATTTCCTTCGCTCCATAGATGCTGCTGCACCCGCTGAGTTTCTCCAGCACTTTTATCTACCAGCTGAGTTACACTCGTGTGTCTATCTGCGGCTAAATTGTAGCTGGAGATAAGGAATGGGTGACGTTTCGGGTCTGAAGAAGGGTCCTCGACCCGAAACGTCACCCATTTCTTCTCTCCAGAGATGCTGACTGTCCCGCTGAGTTACTCCAGCATGTTGTGTCTCTCTCTCTGGAAGCCGTTGTCTGTGTGGGCTGTGTGGGACTCGGCTTCTTGCCCGCCTTGCTTCGCACAGTGGGGAGAAGGTCGGTGAAGATGCTCCGAGGCTGCTGGAAACCGCAGGATCGATCGATCGCCGCTCGCTTATTTCTGGTCGAGGGAGACTCGCAGAGTCCATTCCCACCCCGTCCCCCTGCTTTCCCAACAACTTCCCAGCCCCACCGCGAAATATCTGCAGCCTTTATCCCTGTCGACACAAAATGCTGGAGTAACTCAGCGGGACAGGCAGCATCTCTGGAGAGAAGGGATGGGTGACGTTTCGGGTGGAGACCCTTCTTCAAAAGTCACCCATTCCTTCTCTCCAGTGATGCTGCCTGTCCCCGCTGAGTTACTCCAACTTGTTGTGTCTTTCTTCGGTTTAAACCGGCATCTGCAGTTCCTACCGACACACTTTGTTCCTGAATTCCTCAGCAAACGAATTGTGCCATCCCTAATCGGACTTTGCTGGCTTTAGATGGCACTAAACGCGATTCCCTTACTATGTATCTGTACACTGTAATCATTGTAGCCACGTATTTATCGTATTGCTCCTGCGGCTTGATTGTAATCGCGTATTGCCCTTCAGCTGACTGGTTAGCAAGCAACAAAAGCCTGTCACTGTACCTCGGTACATGTGACAATAAACTCAACTTGAACTGAAATCCGTCCTAATGGGCAGGCGGGCGAGAGAGTTCTCCAACCCCGCGTGGGTCGCGAATCTCTCCGCTGAGGTTCTCTAAGGTGCAACACCTGAGAAACTTTACAAAACTTTTTTTTATTTTCGCCACTGGGAAGACAAGACACTTACCTGGCCGTTCTTACACAGGTCTGCCCACATACTCGTGCCATCTCCTCCTCTCATGAGTACGTGATAGGTAAAGAAGTAGATACCGGGCACCGTGCAGGTGAACTTGCCCGTCGAGGCTTCGTAGTGGTTCCCAACGTTTGTCACAACGTCGTCAAACTTAAGGACCTCGTAGCCTTCGTGGGGTTTCTTGAGGCCGGCGTAAAAAGCAATCTTCGGGCTGTGGAAAGCGGCGCTGAATGTCCCTGCCCCAGATCCGGGAGGGCCGGGTGGACCGGGCTTGCCCAGGTCACCCCATTCCCCAGGTGGACCTCGTGGGCCCGGTGGTCCGGGCTCTCCGGGAGGTCCCCTGGGTCCGGGTTTACCTCGGCGTCCCTGGTCGCCCTTGTTCCCGTGGATGAAGGGTGGCGGGGACATGACGGCGAGATCCTGGATAGCTTCTGCCGCCGTGGAGCTGGGCTTCGGGCTGTAAGGGTCGCAGACCATTCTGCAGCTGCCCAGCATCTCGTAGTGGGCTGAAGCCTTGGAGCTTTGGACCAGCAAAGGGATGGCGATGAGCAGAATCAAGACCATGGCCACCCCGATGGCCGCTCCAATCACTCGCTTCCGCCGGCTGATTCTGGACGCAGCCAGCGTCAAAAAATCGTTTTCACTTTTGGAAGTAATGGTGAACGATTTACCGGAGGCCACCGCAAAGGAGAAATCGGTTTCGGTAGCTATCGAGAGGCAGAAGGAATTTCTGGGGGGAAATCAAGATTTGCCAGAGAAAGTTTCGCTCTCGGGCTAGTTCTCCCCCCTGCCAGATCCAATGTCCATCAGTAAGGAAGGCAGCGCGCAGTGTCTGCTCCGACAGGCTGCTACACACGGTCTGACGAGGGAAAAGGGGATTTTGTGGACAATCTGAGCGACCCCTGCCTTCAGATCGCGTGAAATCACATCTTCCTGACGCCAGCCGCCCTCGGCTCGGATCGCGAATCTTCGCAGAAGTGCGGACAGGTCTCCCAAACTTCTTAAAAAATATATATAAAAGCCTTCGGATATTTTAATGGGTGACAGACAATAAAGCAAGAAGATACACTCACAAATGATGCGGCAGCATGGAGTTTGCATTTCAACCATCTCAGCAATAATTTATTTCAACCACATGATGATGTTTTAGGGACTATTTATTTTCGCAGACTACAGAAAAAAAAAATTTTAAGCACGAATCTTAGGTTAGTAGCAAGGTAGGAAGAGCGGAACTCACCCAATGCAGTGTTATCTCAAATACACACACACACACACACACACACACACACACACACACACACACACACACACACACACACACACACACACACACACACTCACACACACACACACACACACACACACACACACACACACACACACACACACACACTCACACACACACACACACACACACACACACACGCTTAGCAATAGGTAAACAATTAAAGAACCCGTTTAACTCTCCCCTGCCTTCAACTAGATTTTTTTTCTCAGAAAAAGCAGCTTTCATTGTCCGCGCAATGTTTGGATTCATTCAGGTAAAGCGCTGTGTAAAGTCCTGCCGAATTACTTTATACGAATTTGAATGCCCGCCGTTGATTACAGACACCTCTAGGAGCCCGCGGTATTCTTTGATGATCGAATTTCCAAGACGAGACTCAGCCAAAATATCTCATTTGGGACAAAAGTCTCATTTGGGACAATGCTTAGCAACTCGGCTGTCTTCCCCTCCTCTCTATCATCCGGCGGTTGTTTTAAAAATATATATATATATATTCCGATCTTCCTTTAAAAAAAACCCAAAACTAATCCTGATTTAGACTCGCTGGTGGACCTGTCAATTCACACGTTTCATTCTGTTTCTCGCACCAGTTGCAATGAAATGAATCAAAGAAGCTGCAACTTCTAACGTGGGAATAAGCATTCCCGCCACCCGAAGCGATTTCATTTTTTTTTCTCGACCGTGGAACTGAATGAAATGGCCAACAACATTAATTGAATGATTGAGGTCTGAATGCTGGCAATTGGCTAAGTTTTGTTCTGAATTTGCATGTAAACGAACGAGTCTTTCATTCTCGTGTTTTCCCAAACGGGTGAGTATTATTTTGCCCAACCTGTTTAATATTTATCTGCGCCGCAGATAAATATCACAGAACATATGCTTCATAAAACCAAACAATTACACCATAATCGTCCAATGCTGTAATGTAATTAAACACGCCTCTGGGACGGTGGTGTAATATAATTTCATTGTGTTCCAATGTGAGTTGAGAGCTATATGTAGGCTTTCTGCAAAAAAAAGCTCTTTCCGAGCTCAGACTGTCATATCGAGCTGCAGATGTACCATGTTTATCAATTTTCCTTTTAACTTGATAAACACGTCCAGGAGACCCACAGACCGCAATCAATACAATTTCTAAACATAATTAATCACTGCTATCCAAACTGCAACGCCGGCTTTAGCCATTCGAAGATGTTCTCTCAATAAAAAGTTTTATTTGCTAACCAAATATATTTGAAATGGCCAGTTTAGCTAAAATTCAATTCCAATTGACCCTCGGTCAGGCAATGTGGTTTTCTTTAAACGGTTATTGTTTGCGGGGAAATAGAGCTAGCTTCAACTGATCCTTGTGAAACTCACTCCAAATCAGAAAACAAAATATCTAGCAATAACAGGGCCTTAATTAGAAGACAGGTTTGAAAGAATAAGCGCAGCGGTCAAGTGGAGCGATTGTTTAACTGTATTGGGAGACCTGTAGGGCCAGTTAATTGGCTATATTTGACCCCTGTTGCTTTGAAAGGATAGCGGTTGCGAATTAAATGGGATCAGGATTTAGCTGGATGCAGAGAGCGAGAAGATGAATGCTAAACCTGGCCACATTACTGCAGGAGGGTCTGTCGGGGGCGGCTCCTTGTGCTGTGTTGGGGGGGGGGGGTGATCACTTACCCAACCAATCAAACATCAAGGGTAATCGCTCCTACTAGAAGTGGTCTTTTAATAATACTCGGAGAATACCCCAGATTTTTTTTAAATGTTATCACAACGGAACGTCCGGAGTTTGTACCTTCTCCCCGTGACCTGTGTGGGGTTTCTCCGGGTGCTCCGGTTTCCTCTCGCACGTACAGGTTTCTAGGTTAATTGGCTTGGTAAAATTGTAAATTGTCACTAATGTGTGTAGGATAGCGTTAATGTGCGGGGATCGCTGGTCGGCGAGGACTCGAAGGGCCGAAGGGCCTGTTTCCGTGCTGTATCTCTAAACTAAACTAAACTAAACAGAAGGATGTGGAGGCTAAGTCAATTGATATTTTTTAAGGCAGAGATAGATCGATTCTTGATTAGTACAGGCGTCGGGGATTATGGGGTTAGGAGGGAGAGATAGATCAGCCACGATTGAATGGTGGAGTAGACTTGATGGGCCGAATGGCCGAATTCTACTCCGATCACTTATGAACATGAATTTATGAACTAAACAAGAGTATTGCCTGCAATTAACAAAAAAAATCAAAATAATCCCGCAAGTTATTAAATAGAACGGTTAAGAGACTTGTTGGGGGGAGGAGGAGAGGAGAGGGGGCGGGGGCATGTTGATGTTTCAAAAGGGGGACTAGGTCGCGCCGAAGTTTTCATCTGCAAGCAAGATTCTGGTCAGTAAACACGAGTGGAGCAGATGGCGGAGCATGCACCCACCTACCTGTACGTGGTGGTCATGACTGCAGGATGGGACCTCACCCTGTACCTGACAATGGATAGGGAAAAAACCGCTTTTAACTGCCTTCTCGCACGGCAGAAAGTTACACTTTGATTTCAATGAAGCAAAACGCTGCTGATTTGAAACCTATTATTGTGAAAAGTTTTGAAATCAAAACCTATACTGCCAAAGGTTATTTGTAAGAGGCCCGAAGATAGACATAACAGTGCTGGAGTAACTCAGCGGGACAGGCAGCATCCCTGGATAGAAAGAATGGGTGACGTTTCGGGACGAGACCTTTTTCAGACTGAGAGCCAGGGCAGAGGGAAACCAGACATAGAGAGATATAGAACAAATGAATGAAAGATGTGCAAAAAAGTAACGATGATAAAGGAAGCAGGCCATTGTTACCTGTTTGGTATGTGAGAACGGGAACCTGGTGCGACTTGGGTGGAGGGAGAGGAACTGCAGGGGTTACTTGAAGTTAGAGAAATCGATATACAGTCTCCCTGTCCCGCTGAGTTACTCCTGCATTTTTGTGTCAAATGTTATTGACTAGTGTCCGTACCGCACTCCCAGCGAATTGGGACGGTTTGCTCGGGTCAGTCAGTCCGCCCGCTGTGTGCTTCAGGCTACCTTTGATATTTAGTCACGTTTTCTACTACGAAAAACTCGTACTATTTCTGTTATACATTGGTTTTTTCTCTTCCTATTGCAGAGGCTTCACATGGGCAGATCCCAGGGATAGTGTCGTTTTTGTTGTTGTAATGGCAGGGGTGTTGAAGAAATATTGTCGCTTGAATTGTAATATTTATCCCATCTGACCCGCAACTACATTCTTTCACACCTGGGCTCAATCGCTCATAGTGTTTCTTTTCATCGCGCCTCCATCTGCATAAAGGGCAGACAGATTTACTTTAAAGGCTGGTTTCTATGAAGTCGGAACAGAAAGGTGGGAACATTGTAAAAGTAGACATGACTGTATCCATCCAGCTCATTACCTCTGAACTAGTGGATGGCAAGTTCAATTGTCAGAGTCGCTGCGCTTGTTAAATCCGCCTCTCTCCTCCTGATGCTCACGGAGGTGTCCAGCTCTAATGGCACCAAGCAAGTCCAAGTAAGTCACTGCATATAAAACACAGCTTGGCTTCTTTTCAAATGACGGTTTGATGCTATGTAAATGCAAACTTCAGTATATTTTATTCACAACATTTCTCATTGACATGTTCCTATATCCGCTCCTATTAGCTGAATGTTCATTATTATGACTAATTATAAAGGACTCGGCTACCATATTATGTTTAAAATTGCTGAATTGTGCGATTTTCTCCAACAGAGCGCTATACCGTGGTTGGTTCTCAGTCTGAAGAAGGGTCTCGACCTGAAATGTCGTCTGGCCATTTTCCTCCACAGATGCTGATCGACCCTCTGAGTTTCTCCAACACTCTGGGGGTTTTCTGCCTCAGTTATTTTGCTGGTATTCTGACGAGGAGGCTTGAATTATTTTCGGAGCGGCGTGAATGAAGTTCTACCGGCTGCCCTTTAATATGCTGAACATAACTCCTAAACCCTAGGGTGAAACACAAAGTGCTGGAGGAACTCAGCGGGCCAGGCAGCGTCTGTTGGGGGAATGGACAGGCGATGTTTTGTTTCGGGACCCTTCTTCAGACCCGAAACTTCGTTTGTCCATTCGCTCCACAGATGTTGCCTGACCCGCTGAGTTCCTCCAGCACTTTGTGTTTTGCTCAAGGTTCCAGCATCTGCAGTCTCTGGTGTAGTTCTGATTAGTTGAGGGCGCCAAGGGTTCCGAGGGGAAGGCAGGAAGGAGTCTGGGGTTGAGAGGGAAAGATACATCAGGCTTGATCGAAAGTCTGAAGAAGGCTCTCGACCCGAAACGTCATCTAAACCTTTTCTCCAGAGATGCTGCCTGATCCACTGAGTTATTCCAGCATTTTGTGTCTATCTGCCGAATGGCGGAGCAGACTTGATGGGCCGAATGGCCTAATTCTGCCCATGTGTCTTATAGGTTTATGGCGTCTCTAAACTTAAACCCGGGTTCCGCCAATTAAAGAGCAGTATGTGGTGGCAAGATAACTTTAGAAACGTTGAATCTGCATTCACCTCTGTTTAGTAGCGATGCTTCTAAAGTTACAAAAAGAGGGGAGCACTTGTCAGTAAGTCAAAGCCTATCTGAATGATTTGCAGCTTCAAGCTGCCGCAGTTTCTTGCACCTGATGTCCTTGTCGCGGTCAGCAAGCGGCCCTGCCCAGTTTCAATAAACAGATGGATACAAGTTGTGGAGGGAGCGCCGGACGTGATCTGCCCACACAATGCGTCTCCAGGCTGCAGGCAGGGTATGCAGTCTAACTGCAGCGCCGGAGGTTGACAGAAGATGACCAGTGACATGTGTTGGAAGGAACTGCAGATGCTGGTTTCAACCGAAGATAGACACAAAAAGCTGGAGTAACTCAGCGGGACAGGCGGCATCTCTGGAGAGAAGGAATGGGTGACGGATCTCAACCCGAAACGCCACCCATTGCTTCTCTCCAGAGATGCTGCCTGACCCGCTGAGTTACTCCAGCTTTTTGTGTCTATCTATGACCAGTGACATGTCGGACCTCCTGCACCAGGGAAGGAGATTGAATTACTCTGTCAAACGATGCGGGTACGATGGTGCCGTGCAAGTTCCTGTACGAACATGGGAGCAAATTTGGGATCAGACAGAAGTCATTTGGTCCCATTTCCCCAGAGCCTCCATTTCCCCCCTTTTTAATTCTCCCGTTTATTTTTGACGGTTGCTGGTGAATCTGCTCTTTTCAATTAGGGGTCCAGATCACAATGAACAACACGTCTCTTCCAGCCTCCGGCTACTTTGGCAATGACCCTAACACCGCGCCCCGTGTGTGTATATACACCTGTATGACATTGGAATGTGTCTCCTTATTCACCCTATAAAAACGTTCATGATTTGGAACCTCTCTGAATTACACGATTCTTGACATAAAATGCAGCTTCACTAGTTGGGCGAGCGTGGAGTATCCTGGAGTGGATACACTACTCGAGCTGAGGCCCGACCATTGATCTTGAACTAAAGACACAGAGTGCTGGACTAACTCACCGGGTCAGGCAGCATCTCTGGAGAACATGGAGAGGTTGACATTTCAGGCCTGGACTCAAGAAGGCACGCGACTATGTTTGCAAACAACTGGACAATTGAGTTTTATAAGTTCAGGTATATTAGTGTATAGAGTGTAGAGGAGTCTGAAGAAAGGACCCGATCGGAAACGTCATCTATCCATTTTCTCCAGAGATGCTACCTGACCCGCTGAGTTACTCCAGCACTTTGTATCTTTTTTTTTTGTAAACCAGCATCTGCAGTTCCTGGTGTCTACATTGATGTACATTTCCTTACATTAACTTCCTTACATTATTGCTGTCTGCCTGTAAATAAACTCCAGAGTTCCATGTTTTGGGACCTGTCCCACCACCTTCAAAGATCTGTGCTGAATGCCAGGTTTCTTTGTTATTTCCACCCCCATTATCGTTGCACCGTTGGTTTATGCAGCTTCTCTTCTTTTTCTATCCCAAATGCCTCTGCAATAAATGTCACCTTCCAATACTCCACCAGTGGATGTGGAGAGGATGTTTCCACTAGTGGGAGAGTCTAGGACCAGAGGTCAAAGCCTCAGAATTAAAGGACGTTCTTTTAGGAAGGAGATGAGGGGGAATTTCTTTCGTCAGAGGGTGGTGAATCTGTGGAATTCTTTGCCACAGAAGGCTGTGGAGGCTGTCAATGGATATTTGTACGGCAGAGATAGATACATTCTTGATTAGTACAGGTGTCAGAGGTTACGGGGAGAAGGCAGGAGAATGGGGTTAGGAGGGAGAGATAGATCAGCCATGATTGAATGGACTTGGTGGACATATCCCAAATTATTTCAGAAAGAAATACCCAATGGGTAAAAAAGTGATGAATAATATTGCAAATATCATCCCATGGCAAACTGGTCTCCTGGCCAGAAATAACAATCTGTCATGTTTTGGAGGACAAGGTTAGAGAAACTTGATGCTTCTTATTTTGATGCTGCCCCCAGCATCTCCTGCTGCTCTAAAACTGATCTATGCAATGTTATCTGTCAGACAGATTATGTAATTAAATCAAATCCCTTCTCATCACATACTTCACTAATCAAACAACACTATGTAATTAACAGTAAGATTTGTTAAGCGAGAGATGTTCATCTCCACTGTGCTGTCAAAGGCACTTTTCCCAGATCAGTTTTTTTTTCCCCATATAACAAAACTTTTTTTTTCTTGATGCATTTTTGCATATACACAGATGAGAACTCAATAAAAACCAGTACAGCAAGGATTAAATGATCTTGATTGAAAGGCAGTGGTCTATTACTGTGCTGTCCTGAGCTGCTTGTCTTGCTTCGATTTTTCACGTCCTTCCCTGCTTGATCCTCTCTCCGTTTATTTATCTGCTCTCTCTTCTCTTCATTCCTTGATGGAAATGGCAAAGGGATGCACTTCCCAGAAGATGTAGAAACAGTTTCACACGAAAGGTTATGAGGAAGTCAAAATATAAGTCAAAATCCATGGAAGGCCAATTCATTTAATATGGATACACACAAAAAGCTGGAGTAACTCAGAGGACAGGCAGGAATCTCTGGAGAGAAGGAAAGGGTGACGTTTTGGGTTGAGACCCTTCTTCAGAGTTGTCCTTTTCAGTTAGGTTGAGAGGGAATGGCAAAGAACAGTGGTATTCAAATGGTGGGACGTTACGAGTGATGCTTGCCAGGGCTTCTGTTTCAACGACCCTTAACTTTTCCACAATTCGCAACCTCATCTCACACCCTTTTGTCTTCTCATCTCTGGCCTTTATTCAACATCTGCATATCCAACCCTCCCCCCCCCCCCCCCTCACGTGTATCCACCGATCACTCGCCAGGCTTTGTCCTGTCCCCACCTCTCTTCCAACTTTCTCTCCCCACCACCGTCACAATCAGTCTGAAGAAGGGTCCCCACCCAAAACGTCACCTATCCATGTTCGCCAGTGATGCTGCCTGACCCCTGCTGAGTTACTCCGGCACTCTGTGTCTTTTTTTGTAAACCAGCATCTGCAGTTCCCTGTGGTCTCCTTGACATTTTAATACTTAAAACAAAAAATTATTAATGGTTTAAGAGCTGCACAAGAAGTTTACAGATGACATGAACCTAGGATTGTCAGTAAGCAGTACTGATGGGGACAGCAAATTGGAAAGAGATATAGAACAATTACGTGTGAGTAAAATTTAAAGCCAAACGGAATCGAATGAAGGCAATATGATCATCCAGATTTTAATATTAGAACTGGACTTGTCAGGAATAAAGTCATTACGTTTTTTTTTTAACAAAATAGAAATGTGAAGCACTCTCCCCAAAATGGTAATACAATCTGACACCATTGGAGGTGCATTTTTGTTAAGGACATCGAGCAAATTAATTGTGGTACCAATCTATTTGAATGTCCAGAATAGCCCTCAGGGGCTGAATCCTTACTCCTGTCTCTGTTGTTCCTATGATCCATTAAGAAACGTCTGGGACATCATCAGTGAGATTCTGTGCACAGGACAGCGTCTGCTTATTTATGGTACGACGTATTGAACAATACGATGAGAGCCCCTTTACGCATCGCAACAAGAACAATTCTGAGAAGTGAACCCATGACTTGTTGATCGAGGAAATAATCCTCCATAGAATTCAGGAAGCAGATTGCAAAGTTTTCTCAGAATGAAGTCACCATAACAGGTCAATTTAAAATGGACTGTGGGTTCTGACCCAAAACGCCGCCTATCCATGTTCTGCACTGATGCTGTCTGACTTGCTGAGTTACTCCAGCAGGTGGGGGGTTTTCGAGATGGGCACTGATTAGTATATTTTAAGTAACATCTCTTGTCATATGTTGTGATGTAATATGACATATAGATAAAATGGATACATTGTATATCCATGTCCTCGTAAAATGTTTTCAATATTATTTTTTTCTAGTGAGTGTACAGGAGATGTAGACAAAGGTGACATTGATTTGAAGTCATTTGTACTCCTTACAGAAGATGCTGAAATCTTTGTCTATGCCTGAAATATCGATATCTTCAAGAGGTAAACATTGTGGTGTCTGTTGAGAAGATGGATGGCCAGCTGGTAGCGATATCGCCATCAAAGTAAGATGGAGCTCCTGATACACTGAAGCAACAGGAATTTGGTCATCTTCAAAGTGTAAAGAAGTTAGGCAAGATTCACTGGGAATGCTCACTAGAAAACCTTAAAAAATAATAAACTAGAAAAAGTAAGAGGGACATTTTTTGCCATTATGTTCAATATGCTTCTCAAATGGCCATCCTATTGTGGATATAACACAATTTGTTTAGCTAAATTCAGAGATACAGGCGCGTAAACAGGCCCTGTGGGCCCCACCGAGTACGCACCCAACCAGTGATGCCCGCACATTAACACTATCCTGCACACACTAAGGACAATTTACATTTATACCCAAGCCAATTAACCTACAAACCTGTACATCTTTGGAGTGTGGGAGAAAACCAAAGATCTCGGAGAAAACCCACGCAGGTCACGGGGAGAAGGTGCAAACTCCATACAGGCAAGCACCCGTAGTCAGGATCGAACCCGGGTCTCTGGCGCTGTAAGGCAGAAGCTCTACCGCTGCGCCACCATAATGGATACAAACGAGTTTCTTTATCAAACTGAGAAGAACTTGCTAGAAGATTGGCAGTAATAAAGATGGAAAAGGGCAGCTGAAGGCAAACAAATTATTTTCATAAGTGATATGAGCAGAAATTAGGCCATTCGGCCCATCGAGTACTACTCCGCCATTCAATCATGGCTGATCTCTTGGCTTTCTAATCCCATTTTCCTGCCTTCCTCCCCATAACCCTTGACACCCGTTCTAATCAAGAACTTGTCTATCTCTGCCTTAAAAATATCCCACTGACTTGGCTTCCACAGCTCTCTGTGGCAATGAGTTTCCACAGATTATCTACCCTCTGACTAAAGAAGTTCCTCCTCACCTCCTTTCAAAAAGAGCGCCCTTTAATTCTGAGGCGATGACCTCTGGTCCTAGACTCTCCCACCAGTGGAAACATTCTTTCCACATCCACTCTATCTATGGCCCTTTCATTATTCTGTAAGTTTTCAACGTTGCCATTAGATAGCTGAGAATGAGCCCATGAGCCACGCCCAAGGCAGTAGCTGTAGGGTTTGATGGAACACCCTGCAAGAGGCATTGTGATCGCAATGCCGGTCGACACCGAGGCTGGCCCTCTGTATATTTGTGCCGCCAAAATGTTGACTTGTGGCTTGACCTTAAGAAGCAATGTTGTTATTTAGTTTTAGTTTTAGTGTAGTTTAGAGATACAGGGCGGAAAACAGGCCTTCGGCCCCACCGAGTCCACGCCGACCAGCAATCCCCGCACGCTAGCACTATCCTATACACTGGGGACAATTTTACAACCTTCACCAAAGCCAATTAACCTATACACCTGTATGTCTTTGGAGTGTGGGAGGAAACCGGAGCACCCGTAGAAAAACCCACGCAGTCAGGGGGAGAACGTACAAACTCCGTACAGACAGCACCCGTAGTCAGGATCGAACCCCGGGTCTCCGGCGCAGTAAAAGCAGCAACACTACTGTTGCACCACGCTAGAAACTGCCTTCACTGATACACGATTTGCCGTGGGGATACGGCTCTTCATCTACAAAGATATTTATATTTCAACAAAAACCTTCACCCATCCTCATCATCAAACCCTATCAACAGAACCCTTCTGTGTCCTTCAATTTTATTTATTTATCTACTTTCACCTGAAGTGCATCAATGCCCTAAACTATTCCTTGCAGTGGCAAATTCCACATTTTAACAACTCTCCGGTAAAACGTTTCCCTTGAATTCATTCTTGGATTTATTAGTGTCCATGTTATATTTATGGCCTTAGTTTTGGTTCTGCACACAAAATGAAAATGGCTCCTCTACTCTATCAAAACCCTTTCATAATTATAAAGACCTCGATTAGGTCCACCCCTCAGCCTTCTCATTTTCTGGAGAAAAGAGCTGCAATTTTGTTCATTACCTACTGGACAGGTCTAACTTCTCAATTCTAGCATCATATTAGTAAATCTGTTTTCTCCACCGTCTCTCTATCCTTTAGATAAGATAAAGATCAGAATTGTTACCTCGCTTGCAGTTTGTTGCATAAGACTGTCCAATGATATAGTTTAATTCCACATTTCACATATTCATTTCACATTTTTAGCCACACACTTTCCCCTCATACAATGATATATTCCTCTTTTGAAACCAAAATAAGCATCTGACTGGTACAAGGGTATTAGGCTGCCTTTCCCGATTGAGTCATAGAGTCAAACAGTGTGGAAACAGGCCATTCGGCCCAACTTGCCCACACCGGCCAACATGTCCCTAGCTACACTAGTCCCCACCTGTCTGCGTTTGGTCCATATTCCTCCAAACCTGTCCTATCCATGTACCTGTCTATGGCATATGAGATGGTGATGCAATATTCAGTTTATTATGTTAATCATGCGATGTGCTGATCGCTTATTAATCTATTTTAGCAGACCTGGTAAAAGGGTTTGCTGGTGACATTAAAGGAACCAAGCAACTTGGTAAAAATAACGATGATGCATTTTGCTTTTATCAACATATTAATTCAATGGTTGCCCACTGAGCCTAAAAGATGTGGGCTTTCGCTGTCAGTTAAAGTAAAGATAATCCTTTAGGCCATGACCGATGGTAATTTCTCATCTTCTTCGCCTGTGCAGCTGCTCCAGCATGAACAACTTCAGTGCATTAGAGAGCATTTTATAGTGCCCTAGCAGTGATAAGACCAATCTGGAGTAGCAATTGAAAAAACATTGTAACAGGACAGTTTTTACTCCTGCTCTGCTACTTAATTAGGTCTAATCGGATCTTAATAACCTGCGCAATAAACAATTATGATGGTTATAAATCCCAATGAGCAATTGCGCAGTAACCGGAATTCCCCCACCAGACATATTACTGTCGAAAATCGTTTTTTTTGCCTGCTCATGATAAAAGCTCATACAAATAGCAAACGCTGGAAGTGTGCAGGAAGGAAACTGCAGATGCTGGTTTAAACCAAAGATAGACACAAAATGCTGGAGTGACTCAGTGGGACAGGCAGCATCTCTGGAGAGATGGAATGGGTGACATTTTGGGTCGCCTGAAACGCCCACCTATTTTCTTCTCTCCAGAGATGCTGCCTGTCCCCACAGAGTTACTCCAGCATTTTGTGTCTAAAGCTGGAAGTGTGTTCTATCCTGTGAGAAACCTTTACACATGCTTGGATTAAGGAAATTACTGGTGCCGTGGAGAGACGAAAGGAAGGAGACAGGAGACTTAATTTCAAATATTTCATTACCACACCCTTTCATTGTGCGGCAATTATTTCACCTTACATTCATTGTTTTCCCTTCTGAGTAAATGATTTTTTTCCCCACTTGCGATCTTGAGATGTGATCTTATCAGCAAACTTCATTATTTAAACAACCAAATGAATTATTAAAAGTTCATTGGAATGCATTCCCAAGTCAAATATTTTAGTTCACCTCCACATTTCAGCGGATCGAGCCAGGATGGAGTTCTCATTTAAATGATGAGCATGGTTTGGACTTGAAGGACTTTGCTGTGCAAGAGGATGCTATGCTTATGTCAAAAGGACAATATGGGCACTTTGCTTTGCTGGCTGAGAATCACCCTGGCAGGCATCCACGTGGGATTATGTAGGAATGACACAGTTTAACTCAAACGTC